>JACEFZ010023062.1:622500-642500 GCA_014155875.1 Cepaea nemoralis | reverse complement strand
TGCCCACAAAATGTTGACTGTCTATGTCTCATGACTCAAATCAGTTTACAATCTGCAGTTGTTTCTTGAAGGACTTGTTCATTTAGTTTTTCTGTCTGTCCAATGTGTTCTTTGCATTCTCCTCAGAAACCACATTTCCACAGCTATCAGCTGTTTTTCAGTTGACTACTTATTGTCCACGCTTCACACCCATACAAAAGTATAGGGTCAATGTAGCACTTAATACTCTTTTTCTCATTTCAATTGATATCGTTTCATTGGTCAGTATGTTTTCATATATATATATATATATATATATATATATATATATATATATATATATATATATATATATATATATATATATATATATATATAATCAAGTGCCTTGCTGGCTGCCGTGGGCGATCACGTCACTCCAAAAATTGCGATCTCCGACGGCTTGGATCAATTCGTGTGTTGTCTAGCTTCCGTGCCATGACACAAGAATGTGAAGAATTTGCTCAGGCTGCCTTCCTCTAACTCTCTTTCCACAAATCTTCCCGGTTTTCATATCATGCTCCAGTTTGTGTCTTCTCATAATGTGGCCAAAATGATGACTGCTTCTTTCAGATGTTTATATTAAGTTGTCATTGTGACATTATCTTTCCTTAAAATGTCATGACTGTTCATTTTGGTTGCCCAATTAATTTTCAGTATTCTTCTATAAAACCACATCCCCTGTGTTTCCATGGATATTTTCTTCCCGTCTGTTTACTTATTGTCGAGGATTCGCAACCATAGGTTAAAATTGGTTTTTATGTAAGATGCAAGCAATCGTTTTCTAAGTTTCAAGGACAAAGACGTATTGCATAAAATCTTTTTCATGCAGTTTTTACTTTCCCATTTTGTTCTGTATGTCTTTGATGTATCTCCCATCTATGTGATCCATGTGTATACTTATCTGAATTTTATCACGTGCCCCCAAAACAACGTCATTTACTTTAATTACACATTTAGGCACAATCTGTTTCTTTGCTATCACCATGACTTATATCATTCTGTTGTTATTCAAGTTAAGACTCATATTTTCACTTTCTGCAACCATTGTATCTATCATTTCCTGTTGTACTTTCTGACTTGTTGCTATCAAGGCGGTGTCAGAAGCATAACTTAAGTTATTCATATTATGTTAACAAACCCATGATCTCCGGCATATTTTCTGTAGATCTCATTATATGTTCACAGTACAATGAGAACAAATCAGGAGCCATTACACAACCTTGTCTGACGCCCTTCTTTATACACTGAAGTGTTCCTACCCAGTTATTGATTATTATGGCCCACTGCTTGCTGCCAATTATGTGCTTTATTATTTGCAGATATTTGCCGTCAATGTTAAGCAGCTTTAGTAATTTTATTGTTTCCCCATGTGTCATTTTATCAAATGTTTTTGTGTAGTCAAGGAAGCATAAGTATATTCTGTGTTTATTTCTATAGCTATTTCTAACAGTATCCTGAGAATATATGTAGTATTGCTTGTGTCCTTTTCATCTTTTTTTGTTTTGTTTTAATTCGCATATCCTTTACAGGACATCGCTGTCAACAGCAGCATCATTCAGCTGTCTGTTGATTTCTTTGCAAGATTACGCTCAGTAGTTTGCCATTGCTTTCTGAGCGGCCGGCTCAGTATCCCGCATGTCACCAGCGGGGTCTAACCGCTTCCAGCTCTCGCCCGCTACGAGACTCTGCGTGATAAACGGGATTACGGAGAAAGTGGTGTAACCCCTCGGCTAGAGAGACCGGCCCTTTTCATCTACAAATTCATATTATTCATCATCACTAACTTATAGTGTAATCTTGCTTCTTATTATTTTCATAATTATACTCAGCTTTGTCATTTGACTCATAAGACACTGTGTGATGCTCTTTGCATTCTCTCCCCCCCCCTCTCTCTCTCTCTCTCTCTCTCTCTATATATATATATATATATATATATATATATATATATATATGTATATACACATATATGTATATATACACACACTCACACACACACACCGACGTGGTCGAAAGTATAAGAGCGCTCACTCTTAAACTTCCGTTGAGCTGGTAGCAAAAAGGCGTCTCAACCCCTATATCAGCATTGAGTTGGACTTAAATGGTAACCTCTCATTAAGAAAGCAATGGCAAATTACTGACTGACACACACAAGATTCTATCGTGGTTCTGTAGGAAGAGTGGATGTTGAAGGGGTTTAGAGTCTCCAGCCTCTCTACCCCCGCTGGTGAGGTACCCCCACGTCTCGTATCTAGATTAATACAGGACAATTGCATGTCCTTTTCAGGTAGTTGCAATCAACAGCAGGTTGAGTTTACTTTCAGAACTTTGTCATTGCTTTCTCAATAGGAAGTCGACATTTAACTTCTTTTAACCAGCGAGTGGATCGAACCCCAGACGCCGCCGTAAGAAGAGAAAGTTAATCACGTTTAACCTCTCAGCCACGCCGACCCCCGTTTAGGTTTTTTTTTTTCTTCATATCCTTTACAGGACATCGCTGTCAACACCAACATCTTTCAGCTGTATGTTGATAGTCTTGGCAAGATTACGCTCAGTAGTTTGCCATTGCTTTCTGAGCGGCCGGCTCACATACCCGGTAAGTTACCGATGCGATTCGAACCATTGCTGATTCTCACCGTCATAACGTTACCTACGAGAGTATACGAGATTACGGAGAAAAGTCGCCAACCTCTAAGCCACGAAGCGGGCCGTTTAGGTTATAGGGAAATTAAATCAGCGAGCTACGAGTTGAAGTATCTGTGATGGGAACTTTTGAAGTCCATGATATAACATGAAATGAAACACCCAAGGATTAATCGACGCAGAGGAAAAGTAGAAGAAAGAAAACACACTAGACAACATAAACAGCTAGAACGCATTGGCACCTGCGATTTTAATCTGCCCTTTCAAGCCAGGCTCCGTGGCCAAAGGCTTGCGAACGCGGTTCGTGAGCCAGGTACCAGGCGTTCGAAACTCAGCTGCGACCGATTTGTGCAGCAGACCGTGTCGCGTTGTGTTATAACGTGCTGGTATGGGAGCCGGTCGTTCAGAAAGCAACGGCAAACTACTGAACGTAACACTTGCCTAAGTACATCAACAGCAGCTGAAAAATGCTGGTGCTGACTGCAATGTCCCGTAAGGGATACACAACAATTTTTGTTCTTTCATGGATGAAGTCTCATCATCCTAAGCCGGGGATTGCGGGCAATAATACAAAGAATTATCGCCGAAGCAACGGAGTACGTGCTTTGTGCTCGATACCTTTGACAACAGCCAGCGGGGAGAGAATGAAGCGGAGAAGAAGAGGCAGGGGAGAGGGAGGAAGGAAAAGGAAGAAGAGGGCTGGGGCCAGAAGGGGTAGAAGGAAAACGGATCTTTTGGGATTCAAAAATGTACGGGTTGGGTATTGGAATTGCCGTAGTGCAAAGCAACGAGGACCAATACTGGAGAAACTGGTCTACGATTTTGATGTCCTGATATTACAAGAACTGAATACGAACTCTTTTAAGTGCCTTGGCTACACATGTTACATCAACCCAACTGGGCAGGGAAGACATGGGCAGGCTTTGGTGGTCAAGGACGGTTTACAGCATTCAATACCGGATATGAGTGGGTGGGGTCAGGAGAGTAGAGAGGTGCTGGAAATGCGGATACAAATCGGCAGATACAGCTGGAACCTGATAATTATATATGTAAGTGGGAATCTTGCATAAGCAGAGAGAGTTGGGACTGGTTGAAAGGTTCAGTGGGCACCCTAGGTACCAGGTATCTGATATGAGGTGATTTCAACGCCCGCGCCAAAGAATGGGGCAGGTCGGTAGAGAACAGACAGGGCAATGCTCTTGCTGAGGCCTGCTTGAGACGGATGTTGTCTGTCTAAATGACGGAGACCACAACTAGGCTAGCAATGAGACAGGTGGGACCCTAACACGGCCTATCGACCTGGCGCTTGTATCACAAGAGGCAGCATCAGATATAAAATGGAGCGTTCTTGGAGACCATGGAAGTGGCCACCTCCCCTGTTCTGTGCTGATACCTAAGTCCAGTACAGTTAGGGCTATAAGAGCTCGCAGGACATTCAGTTATGATCGCGACCACTCTTCGCTCTTGGGGCGCCTTAGATCACAGAGAAGATCTAAACCAACGAGAAGAATCTTTATCCAACCACCATGGTGGACAACAGAGGTCGAGAATTCATGGAGGGAAAATAGGGCGGCCATAAGGAATTGGCAGAGGATGCGGAGAGCAGCCAATCAATTCAGTGGACACAGAATTGGAAGAGGTTGAAAGGTACAAACAAGTAAAGGTACAGGATTTTAATCTCAAGTCAGCAGAGGCAAAGAGGATTAAGTGGGAACAGTTTATCAATGAAGTCGGTGGGGATGTGACATTGGGAAAATTCTGGAGACTGCACCGGCAGATGAAGAGACAGGGGATGCCTGGTACACATGGCACCGTTTATGATGATAACAACCGACCTATGACAACTGACAAGGACAAAGGAGAGGCTTTTCTTGTGCGATTTTAAAGGAGACAGATCAGCAAGATAGGGCTATTAGAGATAACGTCAGAGAAGCCTTGTCACAGATCACTAGGAAGGAGGACATGTGAGATTAAAGTGGAGGACATTCGACGAGTACTGAAGCGGGCTAAAGACACAGCGCTAGGATCCGGATGGGGTGAGGTACTCCTATATGAGGAACATAATTGATGGGGACTTGGAGGAGATGGCTCTTTGTTTCAACCTAAGCATCAATACGGCGGAAATACCCCACGACTGGCGGCATAGCTACCTGGTCCCACTCCCAAAGCCAGGTAAGAATCACTCCAGACTTAATGGATACCGAATCATAACCCTGCAAAATACGTATAGCAAGGTCCTCGAAAAGATAGTAGCACGCAGGCTCCAGAAACATTTGGAAAGTCGGAATCTGCTTCCCCAAGGACTCGGGAGCTACCGGGTTGGAAAGGACACCTGGGCCAATGCTGCAACCTTTGCATTTGATGTCTACGAGGGCTTCCAGGATAAACAGGAGACAGTGGCGGTAGCTCTTGACCTGGAGGATGCGTATAACAGGATTAGGTGTGATCGGTTAATACACACACTGTTGGACGTGGAGGTCTGCCCTTGCTTTGTTAGATGGGTTGCGGCAGTCCTTTATGAGCGTAGGATTGCACTGCGCATGGGGACCTGGACTTCTGACCCCTGTATTATTACACCTGGGTTGCAGGGATCTGCCTTGTCCCCAGTGCTCCGTAATGTCTACACCAGCAAAATCGCAGCTATTGAGACACCAGGTGTGGGTAGAATCTTGACATTTGCAGATGATGTGCTGGTGTACAGACAGGGCAGAGACAGGGCCAGTTTGGCGAAAGACTTACAGGTGGCGGTAAACAAGGTGGCGGAGTGGTGCAGGGAAGCAGGGGCCATTATAAACCCAGACAAGGCATCGGTCGTGTGGCACTCCCTGGATAACCAGATAGTCAAGGCAGACGTCCCAGGTATTATGTTGAATGGATGTCCTCTTAGTCGAGAGAGTAAAATAAAGTACTTGGGTAACACCTTTGTCAGGTGTTTGTCCTTTAAGGATCATGTGGAGGATTTGATGGTGAAGACTGGTAGGGGACTTAATGTACTGAGGGCTATGGCAGCAACGATTGCAATATAATTTTTCACAAGCGTAACATCGCGATAAATATTTCCAGGACAACACAATCAGAGTTCACCGCTTCATATTACTACAATCCCATATTTTACAAGGACAGACTCATGGTCCACGGGAAAGCCAGAACGGAACGGAAAAAGCTGAGATATAAACAGCAACAACCGGTTTCCGGGCCTCATTGTACAAACTCAAACCACAACTCGTTGTCACAAACCAGGAGAAAGGCCGGCTGTGCCTGCGGAAAATGGTAGCTTCTCAACTCGCTACGACCACGTTAGAAAAGTAAAGTCTAGAGAGAATAGAAGGACGAAAACCAGCAGCCAGTATTTGGAATCAACCAAATCGAGGACCTGACATCTTGGTGTTGTCAACTGTTGACATGTGTTGTGAAGCAGTCCTGTTCGGATGAAGGTGAATATGATATTTATTTTAAATCTTAGATTAGTTTGTGAGTCTGTTTCCCAGAAGAAGAGTGGTAAGTCAGTATTGTAAAACCATGTGGTAAGTTCTTAAGACATTAATTTAGTAAGAACTAAATAATATATTCAGTTCTCATAGCCTATGGGTAAACTGTCCATTAAGAATAACCATAGTGAGTTTTATTTTTCTCCCAAAGTAAACAACTGATTTAATGTATAAGCATTAGTCCAAGTTGTACATTTATTTCTTAAGTAGGTAAATCAGTAGTGATTTAAAGTGGTGAATAACTTAAGATTTCAGAAAACTCAGAATCCTTAGTGCAGTCGTAAGGACACTATTTTCCTTGTGCCCACACTGGTAATAAGAAACTATTTTAAATGTGTAAACACTGGTAAGTCAAACTAGTGTAATGCGTATAGTCAAGTAGATTTGAGCACATGCAAAGTCAAGTAAGTTTTCTGATTCCTGTTCCCAATAGATTTCTATAGGTATCATAATTTGTGTGATGTTAAAGCACACATGTGGTAAGGCAAATATATTTTCATTGTTGTCAAACATGTGGAATTAATAATATTTGTGCCACATAATAGTGCGTAATCAACCGCCATACAAGAATGATTATGATTCATAATGAATGAATGCGGATGAGTGTATCACATAAATTGTATGTATTTGATGAAAGCATGTGGTGACTCATGGATTTAATTTTGCTAAATCCTTGGTGAATTTCATAAGTATGCCTAATGATCACATAAGTCTATGTCATTGAAGAGCATGCTTGTGTCATGTGTGATTCATTATTGTAAACAGATGTGAATGTAATATTTGTAACAACACCTCAATAGGCTTGATTATCATCCAGGAAATTATTATAATTTCTGATGAAGGATGAGGGTGATTAAGATGCTAATGTAATGTAATTGTTGTTAAATCTGTGAATTTATCATGTGTAAAGCACAGACATATAATAATTATCATTCCTACAGATATGATGTGTCTGATGAATGATTCTGAAATGAGACATTTCATTGTAGTATCAATGATGTTAAACATTTTAAGTTATCATTGGGAAATCACATAAGTATAATTACTCACCTTACATGCAAGTATGAATGATGTTTGATGAAACATTCCTGTATGATCATCCATGCACATATGAATGATGTCTGATAGATGAGAGAATTGATCATCCATGCACATATAAATATGGTGTCTGATGAATGAGGAATATGAGTGAGTGAAGTTACATGCTGAAAGAGAGGGAGTATAAGCCAACAGTCAATCTCATGATAAAGGCAGCTGTGAGGTGTAATGTCATGTCTATCACCAGAGAACTTGTTCGGCATAACTCATACACTAAGTAATAATTTAGTACACTCCGGCGCATTACAACACTTTGTATAAAAGATCATTCATGTTACAATCATCTGGTTTTGTGTGCTAAGCACGACACAAACCATATCATACATTACTCATACTACAAGCATCTGGTTTTGGATCTTAAGCAAGATCCCTCTTTGTATTTCATGTTACAACATTTCTAATGTCATGATGATGATAATAATATAATGATAATGATTGTAATGACAATGATATAATGATTGTAATGAATGATGATGATGATGATGATGATGATGATGATGATGATGATGATGATGATGATGATGATGATGATGATGATGATGATGATGATGATGATGATGATGATGATGATGATGATGATGATGATGATGATGATGATGATGATGATGATGATGATGATGATGATGATGATGATGATGATGATGATGATGATGATGATGATGATGATGATGATGATGATGATGATGATGATGATAAATATTACATCCATGAAAATGGTAAATAACTTTTCACTTGAAGCATTTAATGAAAAAGAATGCACCTGAATTGATTTCGTGATGTACATATATTGTTCATAAGAAACTACTCATTACAGTGGGAAATTATTTTAAAACCCAGTAATGTATGAGACCCTTTTTCTTGAATAGAAGAAGATGGAGAGAAAATAACTAGGTACAGGAGAGGATTGTAAACATAGTTGTCAATTCCCAATCAATCAAGGTATTACTTAACCTGGAACCATGAGGACCGGCATAGGTGAAGATGAAACTGCACATCTGCTAGTCTAAACCTTGAACACCATAGATTGAATGTAGAACAACCATTATGTGTGGATAACTATTTGAGAACACCAAAACTCTGTACCCTCCACTGTTTATTTTCTCTAGGAACAAAATTCCTTTTATTGATTTCACTTGTTGAGTTCTTAGGAGTTTACAGCAATTCATTTCTAATGTCATATTGAGGATATGATTAGATGTATGTGATTGCTGAATTTTCAGGTAGTGGTTCTAACCCTATAGACCCAGACCTGACTAGAGTGAATGAACCACTCGGTTGAATGCAGGACTTGGTGAAGGTGGCAGCGTAACTGAATCGAGACCCAGGCCTGACTTTCTTTTGTGAGTGAAGTATCTGGACAAAGTTATGCAGAACAGTATTCCAACCAGAATTCACCTGCAAGCAGTTTCCTAGCCCAGTACTAGAGGTAACTTAGCTGGAGTGTAGGAAAACTCAAATTCTATCTGATACCCAGGAAGATAATTATCACTCATTAGGACAACTTAACACAACTCAATGAATTGGTGGCATTAGGGACCCAATCACCCTGAAGTACAACTTTTTACAATCAGTTTCAGACAGTCTATCCCAAATGAAATAAAGTATATCATAAAATGTATATTTCAGGCATCCAGGGATATGAATTATCTTGTACTTGTATTATCACTTATTAATGCTGAATACCAAATGAAAATGATGATGTTGATGTTTTGAATAATCATAATCCATGTTTATGTTTTAATAATTTATGTAAGAGTGTGGTAAGTTAAAAAGGAATGAGGATGGGATCCCCAAATTCTAATAGCCAACTGTTTAGAGAAACCTGATAATAGCTCGATAAAGACTCCCTAGGGGTGGAGGGTGATCAATAGTTGAAGTTTCTTCACAGAGGGCCAGTGGAGCCCCGGAAGTTCACAGTACTCCGATAAGGAAATTTTCCCCCGGGAAAATCTGAGATACTTGTATTTATCCGGCCACACTTGGCTCCACTCTTATGTTTTAACTATTATGTTCTAATTAATATTACACAACGCCAAGAAAAACACCAAACACCAAGTGATTCATCAAAACACTATAATGAGATAATATAGTGGTGTGCTCCTGTGTTGTGTGTGTGTTAGCGTGATATATGATGTCAGATACACACATTAGACAATACCATCAATGAGGTAGTTAAACAAATCATCAGCACAGTTAAGGAATTAAATTTCCAAACTCTAACTAATGTTCCGGTACATCATGTTTCATTCATTAATGGCACTAAACCAAATGTATGTCACAGTTCGCTGCCTTAGCATCTATATATATTGCTCAGAATGTCTCCTTAAGTGCGTGTGTGTCTGAGTGCTTGTATATATGTGCGTACGTACATATATGAATATATGTGTGTGGCTGCGAGTGAGTGAATGTATGTATGTGTGTGAGTGCATGTGTGTGTATATACATGTGTGCGTGCGTGGGTGCGTGTGACTGCACATCCGTGTGCGTGCTTGCTGTGTGCGTGTGTGAGTGCGTGCATATCTGTGTGGGTACGTGCATGCTTAACACATTTGACTTCTGTTATCATTTCATTAAATGAATTATTATTATTAATGTTGTCCAGGTGCTCTGCCTTGCCACGGAATCGGTCCTGTTGGTGTTCTCCCAGGTAAGTCCCTCTATGTGTTCTACACAGGATATGTCATGATTGTTGTGAGTTCTTCCTGACCTCTACTGCCTGCTTAAACGCACCCCGTCCTGTCTACCCACTTTCGTATCCACATTTATACCCACTGATATCCTGCATGTCGTATGTCTTACTTACCTGTTTTCCCTTGTTCAACTGTTTGGCCTAACACCTTTCTAACTTCCTGCTGACCTACTTATTTATTTTAATTTGGAACTTTATAACCTCATGCCGGCTCCGTAGCGGTGGGGCTACGGATGCAGTTTGTGATTCCGCATATCCACGTTCGATTTGGAAGCAGACTGCGTTGCGTTGTTTTATAAGAAATGGTATGGGCTGCCGGTCGTTCAGAAAAAAAAATCGCAAACTACTGAACGTAAACTTGCAAAGAGATCTTTCTTTCGCATATTCTTTACAGGACATTGCAGTCAACACCATGAGTTTTCAGCTGTTGTTGATGTCTTGGCAAGTTGTACGTTCATTAGTTTGCCTTTGCTATCTGAACGATCGGCTCACATACCTCCGTAATTAACCAGCGAGACGCAACCAGCTGCCGAATCTCGCGCAGCTGTGTTTCGTACGCGAGTATACGGTATTAAGAACAACGTCCTTAACATCTTCCCCAGGAAGACCAGCTGCCAAGAGATCACAACAGCAGAAAATGCTGGTGTCGACTGCAACGTCCTGTGAAAGTTATGCAACTAACTTTTAATATCCTCATATGCCGGTGTCTATCGCGAAGGTGTGGCGAGCACGTTTCCTAATACCGCAAACTGCGTTCGAAATCAGTTGCAGGCGATTTGGAAGCATACCGCCATGTATTGTTTTGACAATGGAATGAGAGTCGGCCTTCAGAAAGCAATGGCAAACTACTAAATGTAAAAACTGAAAGCCTGACAAGTCTCTAGAAGAATGCAAGAAAGTTAAAGCACTTACCTACGATGCCGGCTGACAATCGGCACCCAAGCCTTGCACTCACCGCTTAGAGAGCTCAACAGCATTCTCGGAATAAATGTGTTGTTTGCTTACTAGGAATGGAGCAAAGACATAACCAGGGCCACATGTTTAAGACGTATAGGAGTTTAATTCGAGTTCACATGGTTCTACAGGAGCACCGAACCAACAAGCACATAAACAAAAAACATCAACAATAACCATCAACAACTGACAATAACCATACAAACAACAATATAAACAACAACAACAATAACAATATACACAACACATTCAGAACGTACAGTAATAACAATAACAGTAACAACAACATCAACAAACACAACATCATGCTCATCATCAACACAAACATCAGCAACATCAACAACAACTTAAACAAAAGCAGCAACATAAACAACCCAACCATGTTTTTAACAACAACAACAACAACAATAACAACAACAACAACAACAACATCAATAATATTACCAACAACAATTATTAAAGCAACATGGAGTCAACAAGTGATACACAATATCAACAAAAACAACAGTGTCACTAATAACAATATCAGCATTAACAACAACAATAGCAACAACAACAACATCATCATCATCATTATCAATATCATTATCAACAACTGCAGCAACAATTCACTTTTCTGCCTAATTATTATACATTAAAATATGAATGAACCTGTCTCACGTCATTATTATGTATCTTTCTACGTGCATGTATGTTTCCCCCTTTCTATCTATCTGTCCATCTTCCTGCCAAGCTATCCTGCATATCTGCCTGCCTGCCTTGATGAATGTCTTTCTGTCAGTCGTGCTCTTTCCTTATTGTTAGTGTCATGTTGCTTCTGCAGCTATTACAAATAGATGTGAGATGTAACCAAGGACCACATCAGGCATCATCACTCAGCAATACCTGTTCTAGTGGGGATTAAGTTGTACACTTGTTGACGGGATCATATGTAAATCAGATTTGGATGTTTAATATGTTTCTTATATTGTCTGTTGGACTCTTGTCTCCTCTGTCCCTTTTGATATAAACCAAAAATTATGTTCTTTTGCAGGACGTTGCAATAACCAGCCTTATTATTGAATGTTCGTGATTTATTAGGTAATTCAGTTCAATAGTTTGCCATTGCTTTCTGAACGAGAAGTCAACAAGTACAATTGAACAGTGTAGGAAATTAGCCCACTACACCGCCGTCAGATTAGAAAATGTAAACGTGAGCGGGTTTAACCTCGCGGCCACGCCAACCTCTCCTTGTGACACAGCTGGTGAAATTAAAGCACGCTGTGAAAAGAGTAGTTTTCCTTCCCTTTTACTTTAATATTTATGAACTATGTATATTAAGGCAAGAAATACTTATGATTTTAAATGGCTAATAAGATGAAAAGCAGATAAATAGTATACACAAACCAACCCAATGCTATGAATGTCAAACTTGGAAATTATCCAAATCACACATGCCCAAAATCAATATCTGCCAGTTGAGATGCCTGATAAGAGCTGCCGAACTTAACCATCTGAGATGAGTAAGAAATAAAATAGTCATACCTACCCAATGCTAGCAATGTCAAATATGGAGATTATCCAAAGCATACATACATACACAAAATCAACACCTGCGAGTTAAATTCCTGAGATGAGCTGCGAGCTCAACCATCGGAGACCGAGTAATGAAATGACCTTTACCAGGCAGACAGTGAGATCAAAATCTTGTGCCACACATATTGAAAGGCAGACGATCAAATGGCTTGGCCATGTTGTTAGAATACAACACCACAAGTTACCAACACCGGCGATAGACCAAAGGAGATTCGATACGAGAGCTAGAGGGCGCCTCCAAAAGAAAACATGAGAGTGATGACATCAAAGACATTGTACATGGGATGCCACTATCCCGTGACATCCACCGGGCGCTGGAAGAAAATCATTCCTCTCGATGACGCTTGACAGTAAAGGTGGATGATAATGATGAAGAGGATGGTAGTGAAGGTGATGAGGATGGTGATGAGGATGGTGAACAAGATAAACAGCTTGCTCTCACATACACACGCATATATACAATTGTTTTTATCCTCAGCCGGCAACTACTGTGTGCGAGGCCGGCAAGTTTTGTAAAACCGACGGCGATTGTCAAGTCAACCAGAGATGCCGCCTGACATCCTGTGGCCAGAAACGTTGCTCTAGTCAGTAGTTGTTGTCCATCTTTACATTAATGTTTTTGTGTTCGCATATCCTTTACAGGGCATCGCTGTCAACATCAGCATCTTTCAGCTGATTGTTGATTTCTTGGCAAGAGTACGCTCAGTAGTTTGCCATTGCTTTCTGGGCGACCAGCTCACGTATACCGTAAGTTACCGACCAGGAGAGAACCTCTACCGATTCTCGTGCAATGTCACGTCTTCTGTCTATTGTCCCCACTGGATTATATACCTTTAACCAAACCACACATGGTTCCATCTACCTTTTGCCATCTTCTGTAGCTGCCTCCATGTCCTCCCCATATTATCCATCTCCCTGTTATTTGCCTGCTCTGTGCGTTCCATAGAAAGGAACTTCTAGACACACTATTAACAAATTTTCTATGTGTGCGCACTGTCCCAAGCCCACATCTGTTCCTCAAATCTTTATTCACGGGGCTGTTTAGTTTAGCCCATAAACTTCTCGTTATTGGTTCCCTCACGCTAGTTTAGTCCTTTCTTCGCCGCACTGGCACCAGTGATTATTTTTTTTTCTTTAACGTTCCCGCGCTTTGAACTCAAGCGAAGTCCATACACCTGCTCCTACTTCTAGTGCACTGGACTGATTTTTGCCTGTGGATTAGCTTTTCCTATAACTCGTGTCTCTCGCCGTCAGGTAAACCCTCTCTGACTTCAGAGGAACTTGTAATCTACGTCCAAAGTTAAGGACGAGAAGTCAACATTGTAGTCCAACTGATCGGTATACCAGGTTGAACCAGTACCTCAGCATAAGCGCACCGGATGTTTAAGAACGAGCGCTCCTATCCATTGGGCCATGCTTACCTCGCACCAGTTAATCAATGTCTGTGTTTCTTTAACAGAGCAAGTCATGTTAAGACATGTCATATTTCTGGATTCCTATCTAGCATGACAGGTCTTGTTCTGACTCTTAACACTTTCGACTGCCAGCCTCTTGGTCTTGTACTTGAATCCGCTATCTCGGCGGTTTTCTATACTGACCTGGGCTTCCATGTTGGCCCAATAAACATCAGTAACGGAAATTTCTTGGGAAGTACAGGAGAGCGGCATGACACTGTCTACATCACACATAGAGGGCCGAGTGGTCTATACAAATATGGCTCTGGCATCATATCCCGACTTTTATATCATTTTATCACCATTGTTGGTCATAGTATCACCATTGTTGGTCATATTATCACTATTGTTGGTCAAATTATCACTATTGTTGGTCACATTATCAACATTGTTGGTCACATTATCACCATTGTTGGTCAAATTATCATCATTGTTGGTCAAATTATCAGCTATTGTTGGTCAAATTATCAACATTATTGGTCATATTATCACTATGATTGGTCATATTATCACTATTGTTGGTCAAATTATCAACATTGTTGGTCATATTATCACCATTTTAGCCACATTATCACAATCGTTAGTCATAATATCACCATTATTAGTCATATTATCGCCATTGTTGGTCATATTATCACCATCTTTAATCATATTTTCACCTTTGTTGATCATTTAATGACTTGTTTATGCATTGCATTTTATAAAATGAAGTGTAAATGTCCCTTTTACATGCTTTAAGTCGTATCGGGCATATGTTACTAGACACACATGTTATAGACCAGCTTCACTCGTGTTCAGTATCATGCCACTCGCCGTTACTTCCCAACGTATTTCGTGGTACTCATTGTAGGCTGGACCTAACTGGCTTCCCAGATCGACGAAACACACACTGGAATCCACCCCAACGCGGATCGAACCCTGTACCATCAGGACGGCTGGCGAGCGTCTAGCGACGTCGATATCCAGGTTCCCTTTGCTATCACACTAAACGTTGAGACAAATACACGCCAAGCAACCGTGTTCTGATTTATGGGAACATAACTTTTTGTGCTGCTTGTTACGGTTCATTTACAAACAAAGAATCAAGGACGGATAAAGTATTTGATCCAAATGAAGGAAGGATTAGAAGTCACCGTGCTTGACAGAATATGAGCGGAAGGTTTTAAACTTCCTGTGCGTTTGTAAATTTTACCTTGAGAATAAGTGAGAGAAAGAAATGGGAACGAGGATTGATTGACTGATTGATTGATTTAGGAACCGACATCACAGCATTCGGGACATTCCCATAAGCGCTCCGTCCCCATACTCAGCAGCCAGCTAAGAGTTCCAACATCAATAGTAGGCCTACCAGTAGCAATCTGATTATATGTGCGCCTCACCTTTCCTCTGAACGTCGAGCATCGGCCAGATCCCCTCGCACTCCTCGCTCTCTCATTCTTGCCAGACCTTGCCCTTGTATTGATGACCAACAGTGTGGCACCAATCAAAAGTGTTGTGCTTTGGCCTGTGGAGAGACATTCTGTACCAATATTGGTATGTATTCACATTTCAGAAAATGTTAGCTATATTGGGGGTTAACATTGCATAGTGAGCAATGCGTATACCAATTAAATAAGTGGTCCTAGTTCAATTTCTAGCAGAGGCAGGATTATTATTATTTTCTGACAGTCTTAGTTTCGAGCTTGCATCGCAAAAATGAGAATGAGAACATTTTTTGAATTTCTTTGGGCATTGCCAGGAATGGAAGTGCTATAAAGAAGAGAACTGGCCTCCGCACTCAGTTTGTCGTGGACTAGAATATGTGAATGCTTAACACTTCACACCCAGTGGCAGAATTTGCTATTGGTCAAAATCTACGTTTAAAAATATTATATTTGGGTCGCCAACATGGCGGTTAGGCATTGAACCGTTAAGGCCTGTGGCGTGTTTATGCTTGTAGCTGCGGTTTGCAATCGCATTTTCCTCATGTTGGACCGGTAGTACATGATGTTCCGTCGCCCTGCTACTGAGTTAGTGCGTGGGCGACACTGTGAGCTGTGATATTCGCGTGGAATGCTCTTACATATGTCCTGTACAGTGACCTTCATGTTCGGAACAATGGCTACCGGTTGTTGCTGAACTGACTGATTTGTCTTTTCGGTTCACGAGTACATTTTTCAGGAGACTCCTGGGAATTGGCGCTGAAGCTACTGAGTTCGTGCTTTATGGGACACTTTCGGCGGGTCGCCCTGCGGAAACAGGCCGAGCCATGTGAGAAAACCCTGGTTAATGAGGTCTTTCTGGTGACTGCCGTATCCATCGACGATGAACTGTGGGTTTCGTGGATGACATTTGTGTTGGCATTCTGGCGGCGACATTATGCACAGTGTACCTGTGCGGGCTGTTGGATTGCCGAGACTCCTGTCTATTCCACTTTTCATATTGGACAGTGAGGAGCATTTTGTGTGATACTCACTGGCACAGGAATGCAGCGACAGGTGTTCATCGAATGAAGATGATAAAGTATTATGAGATCGTGAGATCTGGAGAAGTATGATCGCGTACGTCAGGAAGCAACGCAGTAGATGATGAATATGCTATTTCGTAATATAATATTAATTCACCAAACTTGTTTCTAACAGTTTCACCGCCTTACCCAGCACCACCTGTACTGACCTGTGCCACCGTCCTGTGCATCACTGGCTCAACGTGTAGCGAGGTTGTGGAGTGCCGCACTTGTCCAATCAAGATCGCATGTATTCCTCAATCAGACCTTATAAAAGGTAACTAGTTTTCCTGAACTAATAACTGCGTTTGCTAAATGCTATGGTTTAGTTAAGCACTGACATTTGGTTCGTTGGTTACTCTGATGGTAGTTTTAACGCCTAAGTTGGATGTAAATGAGATTCGGTCGTTTAGGGGATTGCATCTAACGGCGTGAGATTGGTGTAGAAAATTCCCTACTGACCCAGTAGCAAAGTAACATTTCCAAGCGGACAATATTGCAGAGCTCTGTTTCACTTCTCCAAGCAGATTGAGTGTACATCATGGATTTTCGACCCAGAGCATGCGGGTGTGCAGGGTAATGAATACAGTGATAGATTAGCTGCCTCTGCCCCTATGGCGGAGAGCTAATTTATGACGAAGGCGATGTGGTCAAGACTCTCTGGGAATGGGGTAGAGCAGTAGTTCTCAACCTTTTTTGGCCTCGTGCCCCCCTTCACCATATTTTCAGAACGTCATTCCCCCCTTTCATATTTCCTACCTAAAAATCCGCCTTCCAGCCCCTACACAGTAGACGTAATAATGGAAGCACATACTAAAACAAGTCTAGACGTCCACATAAAACGTGATTTGTGGGTCTACTTACTTTATAAAATGAATTTTAGAAGGGTGAGACGTACAGAACCGTAAAGTATGAAGGGGAAAACAAAATCAAGTAATCAGTTCTTGTATTAACGCGATCTTGAAATAATCTTCATCCCCCCCCCCCCCGGAAACCCTAAAATTCCTCCCTGGGGGGGGGGGGGGAATTCCCCACCGGTTGAGAACCACTGGGGTAGAGAGTCAAATGATCAGGCGGAGTATCCATATCTGGAAAGACTGGCTGAGAAGGAAGTGAGGAGAGGGTCTGGATGATACTTAAAGCACAGAGGAAATGCCAGGCGGAGTTCTACTAATCATATTGTTTCTAGAATAATCGTCATAGGAACTCTCTGGTGGCTTTTGAAGAGGGGACGAAACATGGGTAGGAATATTCTTGCGCAAGCACAGACCTACACTGATGTCCATGAAGTCCAGCGGCTTTTCGGTGTTAAAAAGAATGACACTATCTGTTGCATTCGAGGTGGCAAACGACATTTGTTAACTGGTACGGAGGAAGCCACACAAACTCAGGATAGTTCACAACGCTGAATTAACTGACATGAATGGAATACAGGATATCGTTGATTCTAAGAGCAACATCTCGGTCTCTCTGTCACAAGATCTGGCAACCTTAGGTAGGCGTGAATGTGTATGCTTGTGTGTACATGAGTCTGTGAGCACAGGTCTGTGTGTGTTGGTCTGTGTCTATGTGTAGGCATGTACCTATGTGTGTAGATCGATGCCTTGTGTGTGTGTGTGTGTGTGTGTGTGTGTGTGTGTGTGTGTGTGTCCGCAGGGTTGTGCCTGTGGGAGTCGCGGTAGCTTAGCGGCTAGACGCCTGTGTTCATGGACTCATATCTGTTTCAGAGCGGAATTTAACATTTGACCAGGGCTCTCAGGTCAACGTATGGTCTGTGTTATCTAGTATAGGTCTCTGTTTGCTTGTGTAGCTCTGTGTTTGTTTGTGTAGGGGTGTATTTACTTGTGTAATTCTGTGTTTGCTTGTGTAGGGGTGTGTTTGCTTGTGTAGGTCTGTGTTTGTGTAGCTCTGTGCTTGCTTCTGTCAATCTGTATTTACTGGTGTAGGTATGCGTCTGTGAGTGTAGATCTATATCTATCTATACATGCGTGTGTTTATGTACTTGAGTACGCGTGTCTGTTATAACAATTCTCCATGTACACAGAAGACGGCACATGTCAGAGAAAAGGCTATTCTCAAGCCCTCTTGCTGAAGCAACAGACGACGACGAGCACGTCGTACAGCCAGCTGCTCTGTAGGGGCCGGTCTTCTACATACACACGTGTGTGCCCGTCTGGGTCCGTCTGTGTTGCGGCAGGAAGGGGCAGAGGTGTGTGCTGCAGGGGAAAGATTAATCCCTAATTCACTCAGATGCTTGCTCTAAGGTGAGTCAAAATAACCATCAATTCCCTTGTCAGCTGGCATAGGTGTTCATTTCTCACCACAGATTTCGTTCTTTGGCGTTCTGGATTTTGATCAACTCTGCTGATGATAATCCTCCATGCCACCATCTCATTCCATCCAGCATCATTTTTTTTTGGTCTGCCCCTGCCTCTCTTGTCCTTGATCTTCCCAGTTGTCACGAAGTACGCCAGTACTTCTCTTCTCATCACATGGTCAAAGAAAGCTGTTTGTCTCATTCTTATTGTTTAATATAACGTTCACGTTTCATTTGTCTCTTTCAAACAATCAACGTTAGTTAATCTGTCAGTCCAAGAAATTCACAATATCCGTCATAGGAATTACATCTCTACTGCTTTCAAGTTATTCCTAATTTGTTCATATACATTCAAAAATTATCAGCTATATAGCAAAACATGTCCTATATAACACGTTTCAATGCCAGAGTAGGTATGGACATCACCTCTTGGAGTGGCATTACTGGAAAGCACGGAGTCGGAAATTGTAACAACAATGGCCTCCTCCTCCTTCTTCAGACATGTGCCCAACACGATCTCCTAATTACTGACACAATTTTCCGTCTCCCCATGAGAAACAGGACATCGTGGATGCACCCTCGATCGAAACACTGGCACCTCATTGACTATGTCATCGTCAGGAGTACAAGACGTTCGGGTGACACAATCCATGTATGGTGCCGAATGTTGGACAGACCATTGTCTCATTATCTCGAATATAAACATAGACATCAAACCACCACGGCGTCCTCAAGGGGTGAAAATGAAAAACAGACTAAATGTCACCCGCCTAAACAGCAAGAAAATGCAGCTGTCGTTTGAAAATATGCTGGAAGACCGCCTCAAGCCCAATGCTGCAGCTAAACAGGATACAGAAACAGAGTGGAGAGCCCTAAAGGATATAATTTACAACACTGCTATGGAAATCCTGGGTGCAACCCCCCGAAAGCATAACAACTGGTTTGATGAAAATTCCGAAGACATCAACCAATTGCTTGCCGAGAAACATCTTCTCCTCAAGGCATATTTGAACGACCCGAAGTCAACATAAAAAAAAGATGCCATCAAGAACATTCAGAGAGTAGTGCAGCAGAAACTTCGGCACATGCGGGACTCCTGGCTGAGCAGCAAAGCTGATTAAATTCAAGGCTTTGCTGACAGACATGATATGAAAAACTTCTACGACTCACTGAAAGCGGTATATGGTCCTACATCACCAGGTATAGTTCCCCTCCTCAGTGCAGATGGGGGAACATTGGTCACCGATAAGAAAGAAATCTTCAACGCTGGACAGAGCAT
>JACEFZ010023062.1:400000-617500 GCA_014155875.1 Cepaea nemoralis | reverse complement strand
TTGAACCTCTTTTAGCACCTATGAAGGTGTTGGGAGTGTTTCAGGTGGCCATTCTCCCTACAATGTTTTTCCAGTTCATGCTAATTCCTGCTGTAACAAGTTTATGAAAATGGACAGCATTTACTTCCTAAGGGCGAGTAGACTGTTCATGAAGTTGACACTTAGGACTTTGTTTCTTTACCTGTAGAGGAAGAGCTAAGAAACAAATATGTCCCAGCCTTCTTCCTTCTGCCAGTCTCTCCCACAGGTTTCTGATGGTACTGATCTACCCCACAGTTAATGCACAATCCAGATTGTGAATTTGCTCTAATTTTTACTCTTCTGTTAAGCTTTCCAGCCAGTATTCAGTTGGAATACTCCTCAAGATATGGTTTTGAGAAGAATGATGGTAAACTCCAAGTTCACAATTGATGTTCACCCTTGGCCAATAGATGCATGCTGAAATTCAGGTGATCTCTCACTCCTAAGATTTCTTCCAGAATGTTTCTTGAAGATAGAGCTTGGAACATTGATAAATGGAGAGTATCCCTGTTTTTGTTTTTTTATAAAACTTTTCTTCCAGGCCATCTGTATCTGCCAGGTTATGTGAATGCAGGCTGAGTATGTGCAACCTGGGTTTATGTGTTATTTTTTCTTGGAGAGTCCATCTTATAAGTATAAGCTATATTGAAGGTTAGAGCTCAGGACTTCCCTGGAGTTGTCCTGTTAATTGAAGGCCTCTCCATCCTCCTCATTCTGTTAATAAACAAAGGTACAAAATGTGTTTTACATCTGTTTAAACATGATCATGGTGATGTAATACCATTTCAAATTCAGAGAGGAATGGGAAGGGGGGAGAGAAGTGATATTCGAACACCCGCCTTTCACTGGTGATGATGTGCAATTTATTTGGTGGTCCGGGGTGATATCTCCCTCACAAGGGCCATCCCCAAAACTGTGAGATCATAGGCACACATGCTAAATCCGGGGCAGCTTCACACCATTATAAATCATCATCATGTGCTCTTGTCCCACTGAGTAATGGTAATATTTACTACAATGAGTACCAAGCAGTATTGCATAAGCAATGCTTTCAAATGTGGAATACACATATGAAAGAAGACATGAATTTTCCTTGACAATTATCCTGAGCCGTCATTTATATTCAGCAGACCAGACACTCTTGCTCCTTGTCGGAATGTAATTCATATGAACCCAAACCATTTTGTTGCAAAGGACCCAGTACATAACGTTGAAGAGAAATTGCATCCTAGGCAAATCTATATGAATGCTGTGGCAATCTTCTTGAGCGTAACATAGCCCTCAGATATTACATGAACTTTGTAATCTCTAAAGCGCAATGCAGTCCCGCAAACATGGATATAATAAGCATCGTTACTTTTACAAATATGAGAGGTTAATTATATAATTACCGTCTCATTCACTCAAACATTCTCAGCCATTATAAAGGAAATATTACATGCAGCATCACACATTCCAATCCAGACTGCCAAATGTAACTAGCAAGAGCAGTGTACAGTTTGGTTAGAATGAGTCATGATAGGCACTCACGAATATTCAGAGCGCGCAGAGGTTTTGCAATATGCATTGAGCGTAGTTTACAGACACAAGCACATGCAAATCATCAATCAGATAGCTAATAGACATGGTAAGAATATTTCACTGTGGCAGACATGACATGTTAGAGCGGCAGCTTTAGTTTCACTGTAGAACGAATGTCGGTCTTCATTCTCACATTTTCTCAAGAAAAATACCATGCCATTCGTTTCACTCTCTTATCATCAGGCTTACACATAACATATAAATGATTTGTGGTACCTGAGATGCAGAAACTACATCTTAAAGATGGATTTTGGGCACGTTATGATCACTGCATCGTTGACACATCCTATCGAGATGGAATCAAAGCTTCGACTGGCGGGCTAATTAATTATGCCTAGATAATAGCGTTACTCGCCTAAGGATCAACCAATCACTATGGGTCACCACCGTTCATCCCCTTTCTCCCGATCTCGAAGTTTCTAAGTTATTCTTAGACCAAGTTATCAAGACGGCTTACGTTATTTAATTGTTTTAATATTGAGAAATGTAAATGGACTGGGGATGCGAACGTCTGGAGCCATTATGTTACAACTGTTCAGCCGCATATTTTCAGCTATGTTGACAAATGCCTTCGAGAACAACGACATTGGTATAGACATCAACTACCGCATGGATGGAAAGTTATTCAATCTCAGAAGACTGAAATCTAAAACCAAAATTAACAGCGACACCGTCAGCGAGCTCCTGTTTGCTGATGATTGCGCTCAATGCGCCAACTCGGAGGCGGACATGCAGCATAATGTTTAAGTTTTCTCACATGCCTGTGCCAACTTTGGGCTCAATATCAACTTGGAGAAGACTGCAGTTATGTACCAGCCAGCTCCAGGGAATAATCACACTGTGTCGAACATCAAAATGAATGGTCATCGTCTAAGTGTTGTGGACAAATTCACCTGTCTTGGCAGCACTGTGTCACAAGCTGCCAAAATTGATGGTGAAGTGAATGCAAGAATCTCCAAGGCCAGTGCGTCCTTTGGCAGACTGTACAAGAATGTATGGGACAGAAATGGAATAAGCCTGCAAACAAAGCTGAAAGTCTACAAAGCAGTTGTATTAGCCACACTGCTATACATACGTTCGTAGCCCACATACGTTCGTGTGTATTTTATCTTATTTTATTATTCATTTTTTTATATTTATTGAGTGCTTCTGATTTCGGATTTTTTACCTGTATTTCGCGACACGTGGATCTCCTTGTAAGGTATGTGCAACGTTTGTTAATGTTTAGTTCGTTTTTTCTCGCAGGAATTTAAAATACCTATTTGTTTCCATTTCATATTGCTATATACTTGTGAAACCTGGAGTGTTTATCAGCGACACGCTAGGAAATTAAACCACTTCCACACAGTCTGCCTTAGGAAGCTACTGAAGATTAACTGGCAAGACAAAATCCCAGACACTGAAGTCCTAGAAAGAGCGTCCATGCCCAGTATCCATACTCTACTAATGAAGAATCAGAATCGTTTGGCTGGTCACTTGACTCGCATGCCAGATCACAGGCTCCCTAAACGAATTTTTTTTTTACGGCGAGTTGCGACGTGGTAAATGCTCCCAAGGCGGCCAGAGGAAACGCTTTAAAGACACTCTGAAAATTTCACTGAATGCTTTTGGAATTCATCATGACACATGGGAGACTGCAGGCAGAGACCGAAATTCGTGGCGGGCATCATTACACAAGGGTGCAGTCACGTGTGAGGCAACTAGGACTGCAAAAGATGTGAAGAAAAGGCAGGACAAAAAAAAAAAAAACCACTGCAGGAAATCCTCCTCCAGAAACATCAAGTATTCTTTTTCCACATTGTCAAAGAACATTTCGAACCAAAATAGGCCTTATCAGCCATCTTAGAACTCACGGCTCCATACTTTCAAACCCACTGGATGAAATGAATGGTCATCATCATTCTTGATGGACAAACAACAACTTATAACACGTCAACACCCTCTTTCTTACATTTGATGATAGTGACTTATTGCATAAGGTACCTTTAATTTTGTGAAATGCACAATTAAATGTTGGTGAGTCCCCAACATTTAATTGTGTGTAAAACGTATCTTAAGTGTCTGTATCTTGCTGTCATTGCATTAATCTATCTGGATATTGGATCCAAGTAAGGAAAACGAATCAGGAACCACAAGAAGCAATCACGGTAGATGGTGAAACATCGTCACTGATTCCGAAGGATAATATATGGCCAATTGTGACCGCCCATTTGGACAGAAGGACGATATATAGCCAAATATGACTGCTCATTTGGACAGAAGTTAAAGTATGAACACAAATAGTGGAATTACGGTAAAACTGTGGAAATGTAAACAATACACAATAACACACAATAATTCAGCTTTACAGAACACAACTGGGAAAACACAGGACGTTGCGGTGACTAGCCTTCATCAGCAAACAAATGCATACACAAAACACAACAAACTAATCACGGAGAAGACCACCTAGTGACTACATTAAGGCATAAGAATGAGATGAGAAGAATGAAGGAATTAAAAAATGTTATCAATGAAGAGAAAATGAAAATTTGAAGAAAAAAATGTATCACAGCCTGGAATTATGAAATATGTAGCAAATTGTTTTCGTTCAAATTTTCATTTTCTCTTCATTGTTCTCATTGTTCTCATCCCTTTATTCCTCCCATCCCGTTCTAATGCCTTAATGTAGTCTACAGGCCGGCCTTTCCAGTTATTATATGTTGTTGTTTTTTTTATTTTTGTATGTATGTGTTTTCTGATGAAGGCTGGTCGCCGCAACGTCCTGTGTTTTCCGTAATTTTGTTCTGTAAAGCTGTATTACTTTGTGTCATTGTATATTGTTTACATTTGGACAGAAGGACGATATATCGGCACACTAGGCTTATAATGTTGTTTGTTTTGTTTCTGGGTATCTTCCTCAATTTTAATGCTCTGTGAACAGGAATTTACATTATAATATTTGAACACTTAATTGTGTTTGGTCCAAACTTCCTTTTTGTTTGTCACTGGATGAGTTAATGATCTGCAGTGCCAAGTGGGCAGGGATGGGGTTGCATCTTCTTACCAAAACGGATTAACATGGTAGAATGAAATATGGGAAATATCAGGAAAGAAAACAACACTGCAATTTGTGAACAACAAATAGGAAAACAGGTTTCCTGAGTTTCGGGTAAGCATATTACACAGCTGCTCATTCGATTAAGTACAAGGGTTAGAACAATGAGAAGTACTCTGTGAAGACACAGTCTGTGTCTAAACATAATGTTCACTCGAAAACTAAGACATCTAGTAAACATCGCTACCGAGAATGAGTACACTGAAGAAAAAGGCCAAAAACAGGAACCGGATATGGGTCTCTGAATTGTACCATCACATTTGGTAAGCCTTAAGGCACGGAGGGATAGGAGACCAGTCTGTCCCTCTCTTAGCAGACGATGAGTACAGACTGTCACGTCCAACAGCGCTAAAGCCTTTGTCAGCGTTAAGTCCTGACCTTTACATTAACGCGCATGCTTAAGTGAAGGTATCATCATCGTGATGTGCCATGTCGATAGCGTGGGCGGTCATGTCTCGCCATCTCACTCGATCACCAGAGTCGTGCATCAGCTCAGTGCTATTGTCCCCACCATACCACATGGCCAAGCCAATCGTCGTATTTATTTCACTGCCTTCCCTTTGTTCTCTTCCTCTCGATCTTGCGAGTTGTCAATAAGTTCTCTAATTTATTTCTTCTCATAACGTGGCCAAATATTGTGATTGTCTATGTCTAATGTATCGGTGTACAATTTTCATTTCTTTCTTGTAGGACGTGTTCATTGGTTTTTCTGTCTGTGCAAGACATTCTTTGCATTTTCCTCAGAGAAGTGCAGATATGCCTTCATGTAACATAATGATTCCCCTGTTTCCATTTGCAGGTTTGCACGACAGGGGCAACCGTTGACATGGTGTGTGATACACTTGGACTGCACAAATAACCAGACGTATTGAAAAGCATTATGTTGTGGCTTGCTTTGTCATATATTTATTTACTACTGGAATTCAAGAAACTGAAGACAATTAATTCTAACTGATTATTTGATTAGGTAGCAGATAGATTATATTGACATAAGAATTTGACACCTTCCTTCCTTCCTTCTTCCCTCCCTCCCTCCCTCCTTCCTTCCTTCCTTCCTTCCTTCCTTCCTTCCTTCCTTCCTTCCTTCCTTCCTTCCTTCCGTATTTTATTCTTATTACTTGCTTTCTATCTATCCTATTTGTTAGGGTATATTTGAATTAGTTATTATATTCTTTCAATTTATTTTTCTTTTTATAGTAAATGTGTATTTGTAAGACAACTCAAGCTGCAATAAAATACTTCGAGGACTGCTGTTTGTCTTGTTTGAACATATTTTACCCACTTTGATCAAATATTATGTCTCGGCTGTTTTAATACGACATTGCATATCTCAATGACTTCATAGGTTGCAATTGTAATGTTATTCTTGTGCATTTTAATGTTACGTGTTGATGTTGCACATAAACGAATACTTATGAATGTGCCAGATCCTGTAGTTAGTTTACTTCTATTAGGTCCGGTGATTATGTGTTCGATTCCCCAGACAATGGTATTATTTAAACAAAATCAACTTGGGCTCACAGGTCGACCCATCCTAAAACTGGTACCAGAAAGTGTCCGGGAGGTAAAGACGGCTGGTGTGGTACTGACCACATCCCACGTCGAGTTATAATGGGTCTATACAACTAGGGTGCCACCACTTAATACTTAACACCTCTATAGGCGCTTAAACCAGCCTTTTACTTTTTCTCTTATCACTAGTTATATTTCGTCATTTTCGCCATATTTCCATTAACTCTACCCCGTTCAACCACAGAAGAGAAGTTATAATTAGGGCCCATCTCAGCCTCAGATTAATAATCCTACAACCAATTCAGCCACATTTCGAAAATTAATTTGAAAGAGATTGTTGTCCATTGGAAGTAATATTAGTTACAATTCCATGACCAGTTGTATTAATGAAAATATAATCGGCTGTGTTAATGAAAATATAATTATTGCATTAATGGCAATATAATCAGCTAAGTGTATGACAATATACGTAGTTGAATTAACGTTGAATATACGTAACCGTATTAATGACAATGTACTAAGTTGTGTTTATGACAATATAGTTAGCTGCATTATCGAAAGTATTTATACTTATTATTTTGATACAGTCAGCAGAGAAGGACTGTGGAAGATTATGGCAAAATATGGCTGTCCACGAAAGTAAGTCCAAATAGTGCGACTATTTCATGACGGCATGCAGGCAAGAGTACATGAAAATGGTGAACTGTCTGAACCCTTTCCTGTCACCAATGGAGTGAAGCAAGGATGTGTCCTGGCACCAACACTGTTCAGCCTCATGTTTTCAGCCATGTTGATGAATGCCTTCGAGAACGATGACATTGGAATAGACATCAACTACCGTATGGATGGAAAGTTATTCAACCTCAGAAGGCTGAAAGCTAAAACCATAATTAACAGCGACACCGTCAGAGAGCTCCTGTTTGCTGATGATTGCGCTCTATACGCCAATTCAGAGGCGGACATGCAACATAATGTTTCAACTTTCTCACATGCTGGTGCCAACTTTGGGCTCAATATCAACTTGGAGAAGACTGTAGTTATGTACCAGCCAGCTCCAGGGAATAATCACACTGTACCGAATATCAAAGTGAATGCTCATAGACTAAGTGTTGTGGACAAATTCACCTATCTTGGCAGCACTGTGTCACAAGCTGCCACAATTGATGACGAAGTGAATGCAAGAATCTCCAAGGCCAGTGCGGCCCTTGGCAGACTGTACAAGAATGTATGGGACAGAACTGGAATAAGCCTGCAAACAAAGATAAAAGTCTACAAAGCAGTTGTATTATCCACACTGTTATATGCTTGTGAAACCTGGACTGTTTATCAGCGACACGCTAGGAAATTAAACCACTTCTACACAGTCTGCCAAAGGAAGCTACTGAAGATTAAATGGCAAGACAAGTTTCCAGACACTGAAGTCCCAGAAAGAGCATCCATGCCCAGTATCCATACTACACTGATGAAGAATAAGATTCGTTGGGCTGGTCACTTGACTCGCATGCCAGATCACAGGCTCCCTAAACGAATGTTTTACAGCGAACTGCATTGTGGTAAACGCTGCCAAGGTGGTCAGAGGAAACGCTTTAAAGACACTCTGAAAATTTCACTGAATGCTTTTGGAATTCATCATGACACCTGGGAGGCTGCAGCCAGAGACCGAAATTCGTGGCGTGCATCATTACGCAAAGGTGCAGTCATATGTGAGGCAACCAGGACTGCAAGAGCTGTGAAGAAAAGGCAGGACAGAAAAACCACTGCAGGAAATCCTCCTCCAGGGACGTCAAGCATTCTTTGCCTACATTGTCAAAGAACATTTCGAGCCAAAATAGCCATCTTAGAACCCACGGCTCCACACCTTCAACCCCACTGGATGAAATGAATGGTCATCATCATTCTTGATGGACAAACAACAACATTTGTACCCAACAGCTTTAATGTATTCAAACAGGTTTCACTGATGGCTGTACACATGACTTCGAACTATTGTGTTTTGTACCAAGAAGAAACATTGTCCAAACAAAGCAGGTTCAAAGTCTTACAGTGCCTGCTGTGTCTTTTCTTTGTTCTATTTCATTTGTTCGCAGCAATTTCTTCAGCAGCGTTAGAAACACTGTTAGATAGAAACTTTTAAATATGCTGATATTATCACAAAAATTGCAAGCTGAAAAATAACACCTATTCCCCCCAAGGTTGTAAAAACTGTCCCTTGACAGCTAACCGTGACAGACATTAAATCGTATCCTGATTATCGACCAGGATGCGCAAGCACATAAAACTGGTGGAATCACACATTGTTTTAATGTGTCTGGTTAGTTTTACAACGACTACGAGTAACGGCTTGTCCTGGCTACTTTCATTATCTCAAACATGACTCTAATTGTTTTTGCGGTAAGTAAAAGTGTGCTTTTTGGGGAGTTTTGGGGTAAGGATCACTTTTATTGTACATGGATATCTTCATAAATGAGTCAGTCTCTTCAATAGACAAAAGAAGGAGAATCTGAGCACAGTGCACAAATTAAGTAGCACCTGCGAGGGTAAAGATGTGTCTATACCAGAATTGTATATGCTATAAATCTACATTTGTGGATTAGTTTGTTTTTATTTATGAATATTTGCCATTGCTGCACCTATATGGCCTGCTCTTTTTGATTTCCAACTGCTGATAGGATTCTTAGCATGAGGAAAATGCACACAAAATTTCGGCCTTGTCCTGAAAAGGTTGTTCTCTCTCTCTCTCTCTCTCTCTCTCTCTCTCTCTCTCTCTCTCTCTCTCTCTCTCTCTCTCTCTCTCTCTCTCTCTCTCTCGTCCCCGTTTCTCCCTCTCTCTCCCCCTCTCTCCCTCTCTCACCCGAGAGTGAGAGAGAGAGAGAGAGAGAGAGCGAGAGAGAGAGAGTGAGTAAGTGAGTGAGAGATTGCGTGAGAGAGATACATTTTTTTCCTATGTGAATGTAACATGCGCAATTGATGAACAACTCTTCTCTGGTTGCTGAAGATGAGGGCAGATCGCATATGAGAATATCCGAATTTCTGTGTAATCGGTTCTTGACTCAACTCAATTCAACTTTACTTTACTTTACTTTACTTTACTTTACTTTACTTTACTTTACTTTACTTTACTTTACTTTACTTTACTTTACTTTACTTTACTTTACTTTACTTTACTTTAGTTAGTTAGTTAGTTAGTTAGTTAGTTAGTTAGTTAGTTAGTCCAATTTCCAATTTCACGGCAACGGGTCGTCCCCATTATGCTCCATTCCTGTGCCAGCTAATATCACACAAAATGCTCCCCACTGTCCAATGTGGAAAGTGGAATAGACAGGAGTATCGGCAATCTAACAGTCCGCACAGGTACACTGGGCATAATGCCGTCGCCAGAGTGCCAACACAAAATTAATCCACGAAAACCACAGTTCATCGTCGATAGACTCGGCAGTCACCAGAAATACCTCTTTACTTTACTTTACTTTACTTTACTTTACTTTACTTTACTTTACTTTACTTTACTTTACTTTACTTTACTTCGCTTTATTTTACTTTGCTTTGCTCTGCTCTGCTATGGTCTGCTCTGCTCTACTCTACTCTACTCTACTCTACTCTACTCTACTCTACTCTACTCTACTCCACTCTACTCTACTCTACTCTATTCTACTCTACTCTACTCTACTCTACTCTACTCTACTCTACTCTACTCTACTCTACTCTACTCTACTCTACTCTACTCTACTTTATTTTACTTTACTCTACTCTACTTTACTTTACTTTACTTTACTTTACTTTACTTTACTTTACTTTACTTTACTTTACTTTACTTTACTTATGACTGTTATAACAGGTCTTAGAAATGTTATAAGCTACGTGACATTCACTTTTTATCAGTTGAAGAACTGAAGACAGCTTCCGACCAAAAATCCAGAATATGATTATAATTAAGATTGCTACATGTGCAACTTATTACTTGCTCAATAGAAGACGAATGTAGATAAAATGTGACTAAATTCCAAACTCAACCGTACCACATCAGACTGTCCACATCACCCACCGAGTGTCGTTCGGTCTGTAAAATATAGTCATTATATAAGATGTATTGTTAATGAATGTGTAGTGTTTGAAATTTTTTTTGGACGTCTTATGAGAAGAAATAAATCGGAGAACTTGGTGACAACTGGCATGATTGAGAGGAAAATAGTAACGGGAAGACAAAGAAGTAAATACCTGGATGACTTGACCACGTAGCATGGTCGAGAACACAGAGTTGATCCACGGCTCTGCTGATTGAGTGAAATGGCGAATCATGACCGCCTACGCTTAGCTACATGGCACATGATGGATGGATGGAGTGTTTAAAAATATTGCCGGTCCAAGTTTTGTATGCACTCTAAAGTAATGTTCATGTAAAGTTCATGCAAGATAATCGATAAATACAAAACTTGGACAGGCAATATTTTCAAACACTGCACAGTCATTACAAATACACCCGGTATACCCATTTCGTCGATATTCAGATCTTGTAGAATGCTAGTATGTATATTCTCCTTGGTCGACGATGTCACTAAAATACTTATGTAACACCAGCAGGCTCGTTAGCGTGGTTGACATGGAGCCACGCTGATAATGCCAATAGCGTTCAATGCCAGTGTTCGACATCTGGCTAAGTGAGGAACAGACAGGCAACCTATTCCTCCGTGTATACAGGTCTACAAAATGTGATGGCCGTATCACATCACATTGATTGATTGATTGATTTAGGAACCGACATCACAGCATTCGGGACATTCCCATAAGCTATCCGTCCACATCCTCAGCAGCCAGTGAAGAGTACCAACACCAATAGTTCCAGTAGTAATCTGATTATATGTCCGTCTCGCCTTTGCTCTGAGCGTCGAGCGTCGGCCAGATCCCCTCGTCACTCCTGGCTGCCTCATTCTCGTCAGACTATGGTGATCCATTTGCTCCTCCGAGGTGTACACGTGCTCCCAAAAGGCCGCAAGCACGTCTGCCTTGTCATGCATCAATACTCCACCAAGTTTTGCCGAGCCAGCCAATCTGTCCGCTTGTTCATTCCCCAGCACACCGGCATGCCCGGAGAAAAGATCCAGGTGATGCTTGTCGAAGCGAAGCAAGCCACTCTGCACGAAGCCTGCCTGTCCTCACCATCCTCAGCATGCTTTCTGAGTCAGTTACAATCACGATGTGTGTATGTAGCGTGTTCTCCACCCAGCGGAAAGCTGCATTGACCGCCTCCACCTCCATTCTTAAGCTAGATGCTGTGGTATCATACGCCAGGCTCTCCTGCACCAAACGTCGACCAATAGCTTTTGCTAAGAATCCCCAGGCACTTCTCCTACCTCTCAACACCGAACCATCTATGTAGATAATCACATCACTCGGGCGAGCATAATCCTGAAATATTTGCTGGATTTCCACTTCCGTGGCCCCAGCTGGCCACTCACTGCACTCCTGGCTCAATGTGATTATAACTCTGCACAATTCTGACTGCTCCGCTGGCACTCTGACCCACTCCTCGCCTCGCCTAATGTTCTCCATGGGGCACACCTGTCTGATCGTATCCTCCACCTGAGCCATCCATGATTTCCCTCTTATCAGTCTTTGACCCTTAACTGCGTCCAGCGCCTAATGCAACGGGTGATCTGTGTCTGCAGCTACTCTGAGTTATGTCTTCGCCTGCATCACATTGTGCCTACCAGCAACAGTCGGCAGACGAAGGATGTAACGCATACACACTACTGGGGTGTCTCTGGTGCATCCCAGAATGACCCGCATAGCTTCGCTCTGTATGCGCTCTAATTACACCAGCTGACTCTTTGAGACAGTGAGCAGTCCTAGTCCATAATCAATCACTGAGAGGATCAAGTGCCGGTATAGTGTGAAGAGCATTCTCTGCTCTGTGTCCATTGCCGCCATAGTTTTAAGTGCATTGAGTCCCTTTTGAGATCTTGTCACAGCCGTCTCCACATGGTCCTTGAAGGTTCGTGCTTTGGGATGTGTTTTGTCTTTTCTGTAACACTAACATTCTGTAACACTGACATTCTGAAACACTGATATTCTGCAACACTGATATTCTGTAACACTGACATTCTGTAACACTGAAATTATGTAACATTAGTAATCTGTAATACTCACATTCTGTAACACTGACATTCTGTAACACTGACATTCTGTAACACTGACATTCTGTAACATTGACATTCTGTAACACTGAAATTCTGTAACACTGACATTCTGTAACACTGACATTCTGTAACAATGACATTCTGAAACACTGAAATTATGTAAAATTGGTATTCTGTAATACTCACATTCTGAAACACTGACATTCTGTAACACTGACATTCTGTAACACTGACATTCTGTAACGCTGACATTCTGTAACACTGACATTCTGTAACGGTGCCATTCTGTAACACACACACATTCTAAAACATTGACATTCTGTAATACTGACATTCTGTAACGGTGACATTCTGTAACACTGACATTCTGTAACACACACATTCTAAAACACTGACATTCTGTAACGGTGATACTCTGTAACACTGACATTCTGTAACACACACATTCTAAAACACTGACATTCTGTAACGGTGACATTCTGTAACATTGACATTCTGTAACACACACATTCTAAAACACTGACATTCTGTAACACTGACATTCTGTAACACTGACATTCTGTAACACACACACATTCTGTAACACTGACATTCTGTAACACTGACATTCTGTAACACTGACATTTTTGTAACACTGACATTCTGTAAAACTCACATTCTGTAACACTCACATTCTGTAACACTCACATTCTGTAACACTCACATTTTGTAACACACACATTCTGTAACACTGACATTTTTGTAACACTGACATTCTGTAACACTGAAATTTTTGTAACACTGACATTCTGTAACACTCAAATTCTGTAACACTGACATTCTATAATACTGACATTCTGTAACACACACATTCTAAAACACTGACATTCTGTAACGCTGACATTCTGTAACACACACATTCTGTAACACTGACATTCTCTACCACACACATTCTGTAACACTGACATTCTGTAACACTGACATTCTGTAACACACACATTCTGTAACACTGACATTCTGTAACACTGACATTCTGTAACACTGACATTCTGTAACACTGACATTCTGTAACACTGACATTCTGTAACACTGACATTCTGTAACACTGACATTCTGTAACACTGACATTCTGTAACACTGACATTCTGTAACGCTGACATTCTGTAACACTGATATTCTGTAACACTCACATTCTCTAACACTGATATTCTGTAACACGGACATTCTGTAACGCTGAAATTCTGTAACACTGACATTCTGTAACACTGAAATTCTGTAACACTGATATTCTGTAACACTGACATTCTGTAACACTGACATTCTGTAACACTGATATTCTGTAACACTGACATTCTGTAACACCCACATTTTATAACACACACATTCTGTAACACTGATATTCTGTAACACTGACATTCTGTAACGCGGACATTCTGTAACACGGTCATTCTGTAACACTGACATTTTGTAACACTGACATTCTGAAACACTGATATTCTGTAACACTGATATTCTGTAACACTGACATTCTGTAACACTGAAATTCTGTAACACTGATATTCTGTAACACTAATATTCTGTAACACTGACATTCTGTAACGCTGATATTCTGTAACGCTGATATTCTGTAACACTCACATTTTGTAACACTGATATTCTATATCACTGACATTCTGTAACACTGACAGTCTGTACCACTGACATTCTGTAACACTGATATTCTGTAACACTTATATTCTGTAACACTGATATTCTGTAACACTTACATTCTGTAACACTGACAGTCTGTACCACAGACATTCTGTAACACTGATAATCTGTAATACAGATATTCTGTAACACTGACATTCTGTAACACTGACAGTCTGTAACACTGACATTCTGTAACGTTGACATTCTGTAACGCTGATATTCTGTAACACTCACATTTTGTAACACTGATATTCTGTAACACTGACATTCTGTAACACTGACAGTCTGTACCACTGACATTCTGTAACACTGATATTCTGTAACACTGATATTCTGTAACACTGATATTCTGTAACACTGACATTCTGTAACACTGACAGTCTGTACCACTGACATTCTGTAACACTGATATTCTGTAACACTGACATTCTGTAACACTGACATTCTGTAACACTGACATTCTGTAACACTGACATTCTGTAACACTCACACATTCTAAAACACTGACTTTCTTTAACACTCACACATTCTAAAACACTGACATTCTGTAAAACTGACATTCTATAATACTGACATTCTGTAACACTGACATTCTGTAACACTGACATTCTGTAACACTGACATTCTGTAACACTGACATTCTGTGACATTGACATTCAAAAGTCCGCGTTTCTTCTTTAGTTGTTGGGAAAATGTCTGTCTCTCACATCCGTGTGATGTTTAAGAAAGGTGTGTGTTCTTAAACATTGTACTTTCATTTGTTTCCTTGAGATGTGCCATAAGTTCTTCATAATGTGTGAACGTTTCATTGCTCCAGCCAGTCTACGTCTAACTTCAGACGCTCGCTCTTAAACGTCTTGTGCGCTGATGACGGGGCAGTAGGTTAATTACCTACTCGGTCAATTGAACTTAAACGCTGTCTTTTCGTGCAGAAAGCAAAGGCAAACTCATCATCATTATTCAGTGCCATGCCGGCTGGCGTAGGCGTTCACGACTCTCCCCAGATCTCGGTCTTTGATTTCTGGATCAACTCAGCTGTTGATATTCCTACATGCTACCGTCTCATTTCATCCAGCATCAGTTCTCTTGGTCTACCTCTGCCTCTCTTCCCCTCGATCTTTCCAGTTGTCACGATGTTCTCCAATGCTTCTCTTCTTATCACATGACCAAAAAAAAGTTGTTTGCCTCTTTCGTATTGTTGTATATAATGTTCTAGTTTTATTAAGCTCTTTCAGATAGTCGGTGTTAGTTATTTTGACAGTGGAAGGAATTCGCAACAATTATTTCAGGAATCACATCTCTGTTGCTTCCAATCTCTTCCTAACGTGTTCATTTACATTCCAAGATTCACAGTCATACAGCAAAACAGGTTCTGTATAGCACTTCTGTTGGACTGGTAGTGAATGGTTTCGTCGCCCTGCTACTGAGTGAGTGCGTGGGGCGACACTGTGAGCTGTGAATTTCGCGTGGAATGCTTTTACATCTGTCCGCGGTTGTTTGTAGCCTAAACTGCTTGTTCGGAACGATGGCGGCCGGCTGTTACTGAATTGACTGCTTTGCCTTTTAGGTTCACGAGTGCATTTTTCAGGAGACTCCTGGGAGTCGTCGCTGGAGCTACGAAGTTCGTGCTTTGTGCGGCGCTTTCGGCGGGTCGACCTGTGGAAAGACACCAAGCCATATGGAATAAAACCCAGGTCAATGAAGTCTTTCTGGTGACTGCCGATTCCATCTATGATGAACTGTATTTTTTCGTGGAAGACTTTTGTTTTGGCATTCTGGCGGGGCATTATGCACAGTGTACCTGTGCGGACTGTTAACTTGCCGATACTCCTGTCTATTCCATTGTTCACATAGGGCAGTAAGGAGCATTTTGTGTGATATTCACTGGCACAGGAATGGAGCATAATGGGGACGACCCGTTGCCGTGAAGTTAGAACCGCGACTAACTAACTAACTAACTAACTAACTAACTAACTAACTACCTAACTAACTAACTAACTAACTAACTACCTAACTAACTAACTAACTAACTAACTAACTAACCAACCAACCAACCAACCAACCAACCAACCAACTTTCCAACTAACCAACCAACCTACCAACTAACTAACGATCTAACTAACTAACTAACTAACTAACTAACTAACTAACTAACTTCAGCACATTCTTAACTAACTAACTAACTAACTAACTAACTAACTAACTAACTAACTAACCTACTAACTAACTAACTAAGCAACCAACCAATAAACCAACCAACCAACCAACCAACCAACCAACTAACTAACTAACTAACTAACAAACTAACTAACTAACTAAATAACTAACTAACTAACTAAATAACTAACTAACTAACTAACTAACTAGCTAACTTAACTAACTAACTAACTAACTAACTTAACTAACTAACTAACTAACTAACTAACTAACTAACTAACTAACTAACTAACTACCTAACTAACTAACTAACTAACTAACTAACTTAACTAACTAACTATCTAACTTCAGCACTCTCTTTCTTACATTCAATAATACTGACTTACTGCATTAGATAGTCTTCATTTTCTGAAATGCAGCTGTTGCTTGTCCTATTCTGCTCTTCATCTCTATTGTGACCCTAGGTATTTAAAACTTCATATGCAAGATGCACAGCAAAGATTAAGAGCAGAATAAGGCAAGCAAAACTTGCATGTCAGAAAATGAAAACTATCTTATGGTAAACTGTTGAACGTAAAATTGCCTAAAAAATCAAACTGGGGTTAAATTTACTGAAAAAGGACAGTCTCTCTCTCTCTCTCTCTCTCTCTCACACACACACACACACACACACAAACACACACACACACACACACACACACGCACGCACGCACGCACGCACGCACGCACGCACGCACACACACATATATATACACACAACTACACATCACGAGGGCACAAATGCCTTAACGAAGTATGTTATATAGACCACTGACCCCCTGTGTTAACCCTAAGCATATTCTTATGTATGAAACATATTATTTGCTAAAGTGTTTACTGTAATCTATAATTGTTTTATGTCTCTTCTGCTGACCAGGCACTCTCACTGTTAACAGCGTCAGGTGTGCTTACCCAGGTAAATCAATAATGTTAATTAATTATCGGCATATGTTGATTTATTTCTCCTTGATATATTCACTTTATCTAGAAACTGCGTGTCTCGGCTCAGCCCCCCCCCCCTTTTTTTTTTTCTCTCCCCCCCCCCCCCCAACTTACCTTGCAATGTATGAATATATCAATAACCGACTGGCTAGCCACATGCTAAAGAACACTGTTCATACTCTTCCATTCCTCTTCTTCCGCAATTCATCCCACATCGGGGCATTGACCCTCAACCAAAACCACGCCAAGCCGCTCTATCTTTTGATATCTCCTGCTGCTCCCTCCTTGGCCTCCCAATATTATTCACGTGTCTTTAATTCTCTTCTGTATGTGTTTTAAGTCCTCCCGCTATTTCGTTTGTCTTGTGGAGTCCAGACAAGAGAGTGTCTAGTTATACAGTCCTGGGGTTTTCTGTTTGTGTGTGTCCTATCAAGATCCAGCGTCTTTTTCATTGCTGATTTAACATTGGAGTTAACAATTGTAAGTTTGGTGTTAAGTTTAACTGTCTTTGACTTCCACAAATGACCTAGTGCTATGATAGCGCTACTTGCTATGTCACTTTCTACACTTTAATGCAAATGATAAGTTGGTGAGATATTACGACTTCCAGCATTGGAATGTAGGTGGTTGCTCTAACAGCGGCTTTACTATATGTGGCGAATACTACAGAACGATATGCTGTGTTGAAGACATACTTTCAAAGCTTACAACATAAAGTATACACCGGTATATTCAGAACGACATGCTGTGTTGCAGACAAACTCACAGAGGATGCTACGTAAAATATAAACTGGTATATTCCGTCTGGAGTGACGAAGGTCAAGGGCATTTCGTGGATTTTCTGCCTTGGACATGCGGGTGGGCGGGGAAATGAACAGGCTGATAGACTGGCTGCTGCCTCTAATTCAGCTACGAGGTAGATGATGACAACAATGAGGGGGCGATGACTCTCTGGGATCGAGTAGGAAGTGCAGCAACACAAATAAAGGTCCCACATCTGGAGATTCTGATTCAGCTGGGAGTGAGGTGGAAGAGGTCTGGTCGACTATTAACCAGTAGTGGAGAATGCAGGTGTACTTTCATTCAGGCTGCTACCCATAACTTCAGCATCGGGTTTCTTCGTTGGCTACTGGATTCTTAATTCCATTTTTAAAGAACATAATTATGTTTACCGTAAACTGACGAGAAAAACTAGACATTGACATTCGAGAATTTAGGGGCACGTTTTGAGAAGAAATAAATTGGGTCATTTGATGACAAGTTGCAAGGGTGAGGAGAAAAGAACAAGGGGAAGGCAGGGAAGTAAATATCTGGATGGCTTGGTCAGATGACATAATGGAGACACAAACATAGAGCTGATGCACGACTTGGGTGATCGTGTGAGATGGCGAAACATGCATCTCTCTCTCTCTCTCTCTCTCTCTCTCTCTCTCTCTCTCTCTCTCTCTCTCTCCATATATATATATATATATATATATATATATATATATATATATATATATATATATATATATATATATATATATATACATTGGCACCTTGCCGTCTTGACAGAAGACAGATTTTGCTTCAAAAAGGCATAATAGCTTTTACCCATGGCGGTAGCGAATGTGACTGATAAGGCCAATTCGCGCTGTAAATGTTCGTTCACAATGGGTGCATGTGAACACGTGGTCATTTCCACCATCATGCACCACCTTACTTCTCACACGCTTCGGTGTGTGACTTATCTGCAATAATTTTCTCCTCTGTCTTTATTCCATTTCTGATGTTTGCCCTCCATGCAACACGTTCAGCGGCGATTTGCTCCCAATGTTCATTATCAATTCCTGTATCAATCATGTCCCGCTTACAAACATCTTTGTATCGTAGTAGAGGCCGACCCTGAGATCTCTTACCTATCTGTAATTCACCAGAAAAGATGTCCTTTGGTATTCTACCATCATCCATCCTCCTAAGATGTCCTATCCATCTAAGTCTACGAAGACTGAGCATGGAATAAACCGTCACAAAAACCTGATCTTTCCAATACTTCAGTATTTGTGATTTTGTCTTGCCACTTAATACCAAGAATTCTTCGCAGACACCGCATATGAAAGCTGTTTAAACGTTTCTCTTGGTGTGAGTAAGTTGTCCAGGTTTCACTGCCATAAAGAAGAGTACTAAGGAAACAGGCTTGATAGACAAGGACTTTTGTTTTGGCAGTAAGCTTCCTGTTCTCCCAGACTCTTTTTCTTAACCTGTTCATTGTTAATGCTGCCTTACAAGTCCAGATGTTGATTTCCTGATCTAGGGATAATTTGCTATTTACCACTGATCCTAGATGTGTAAAATGGTCTACCATCTCTAGTTCGGCGTCGTCAATAAAGATTGATTGTACACCTTGCGTACATAATCTGTGTCTTCTTTTTGCTATTTGTTAAACCAAATTCAGAACAAGCATTGGAGAATGCAGATAGTAGACATTGTAATTCTTCCTCAGAGTGGGTCGTAACTGCAGCATCATCTGCAAAAAGCAACTCTCTGATCAGTATCCTCCTAATTTTGGTCTTGGCCCTTAATCTCTGAGCATTGTAGAGGCCGCCATCTGAGCGTGAGTGAATGCACATACCACCATCCTGATTGTCAAAGATCTACACAGGGGCTTAGAGAGTTAAGACGGAGCTATACAGAGAATACTAGACAGGAGAGACACAGGCACTATATTTAGCTTGACAACAGGACACAAGTGTGTCAACGACGAGAGCATTAAGTGCGTATGAGCGAGAGTATAGGAAACTCGCCTCTCGACGAGTAACTGGGGAATACCAGTTACATTAGTTAACTGACCAAGCGTGCTGGGACTCTACGCACGCAGAACTCGTCAGCGCACGCAGGACTGAATGTCCGAAGTTGAACGCGCAACTAGAAGCGTGCCTCAGACGGGGGACAAGGACTGAGAGAGAATAGACGTGTTCGCTAGGAACCATATGTAGTTTATAGACAATAGTGTTAGCTAGACCTTAGATTCCAATTAGTGAATAGTATCATTATTTCCACCTCTTCATTGCATCTGTGAAACATACCATGTTGTTGATTATCAATGAAGTAATCCGCTCGCCGAGCTTGTGTGTCATAAGCTCTAAATAAAAATGTATCTTTTTGCAAACCACACGAGTTATTGATTCGTGTTGTGCAAAAGTAGGGAGTCCTGAATAACCTGTCGCAAGTGGGTTGTTGACACTGATCACGAAAGGCATATTTCAGTAGAAGTGAAAAGTATATTCCAAAGAGGGTGGGAGCTAGTACACAACCTTGCTTAACTCCACTCTTGATTTCAAACTCTTCAGAAGTTGCACCATCAAACTTGATTATACCCTTCATGCCTGTGTGGAACGATTCCACAATGGACAGAAGAGTTGGTGGGCAGTCAATCTTCTTTAGTGCCTTGAACAGACCCTCACGACTGACCAAATCAAATGCCTTTGTGAGGTCGATGAAGGCAATAAACAGTGGTTGATTCTGTTCACGGCATTTTTCTTACATTTGTCGCAATGAGAATATCATATCAATGGTAGACTGGTTCTGTCGAAAGCCACACTGTGATTCGGGGTAGACTTGATCTCCTAGGACTTGAAGTCTGCGCAGAACAATTCTGGCAAATACTTTTCCAACAATACACAGAAGTGAGATAACCCTATAGTTGTTGCAGTCGCTCCGATCGCCCTTGTTCTTGTACAGTGTTATGATGCTTGAATCTTTGAAATCCTGTGGGACTTGTCCTTTTCGACAGCATAGCTCTATTAGCTGGTGGATCTGTAGAGTGAGTGTGTCATGTCCACTCCTGATAACCTCTATTGGAATCCCATCCGTACCAGGAGCCTTGCCAGATGCAAGTTCATTTATAGCACACTTAACTTCTGTTATGGTGGGAAGTGTGTCCAGGTGGTTGTGACAAATTTGATAGTTGACAGAGGACCTAGTTAGTAGTGTTCTCTGAAAATATATCTTGAATAATAAATAACAAGATATAGGATATGATTTAGCACGTTTTGTCTAGAGGTCATTCAAATGAGCTAATCATTCCCGCAATAGCCTTTTTGGAAAACCACCTTTCTTTGGCTCAAACCCCCACTGTGAGACTACTATGTATCTACACAGAAATTTATAAAAGAAGTAAAAGTTCCCTGAAGGCCAGAGAAGATCTGAACTATTAGCGCCTGTACAACTGAGGATCCCTCTCACTCAACATAATGTTGCCAGTGTGCTGTTCGTCCGTCACATAGATCTACTCCTATATATTTTGTCATTTTTTGACCTATATCAGTTTTGTCCACTTGCTTTGGGACTGTAGGACTCAATTATTTGCAGACAAACTCAACAATAACTGTACATTACATCTGTTGGACAAGACATCTACATGACAGTTTCTTGACAAAAGTGGAACATACATTCACAAGGAATTGTGTACACCAGCCATTGTACAAGACTTACATCATAAGAGATACTTGACAACATCTATACAGGACTTTACACAACATTTGTCACCAACCACAGTACTTAAGACAGTCACAGATACAATACTTGACAGCAACTGTACAAGAAATTCTCTTGAGACATGTACTTAAAACACTGATTCAATAATAATGTTTATTGAGCTGATGGTGAGTCGAGTGATGATCCATGGTTCATCTTTCTGTCATGTCAACACCTCAACAGGGTACATTCATAATGCACAAATATGCTAACATGCATGCCGATAAACATGATACAACACTCCTACACCCTCCTCCAGCTAATAACCAAACTTTCCTCCTCCTCTCCTCTCTAATCTCCACTACACCATTGACTTTTATCCTTTCCTCTACTGTTAATGAGGGAAAACCAAGATAAGCCATAACCTGGGGCAAGCATAGGGACATTCTGCTCCACTGGTCTGTTTAATCCTTTTAGCACCTATGATGGGTGTTGGACAGCTCAGGTTGCAGTTCTCCCAATGATGATTTTCCAAGTCAGACTAATTATCCCCTACTGTCACAGTTTGAAGAAAAGTTACAGCCTTGTCTTTCACTGGTGAGTTGACTGTTCATGAAGTTGAGACTTAGGGTTTTGTTCTACATTTCCTGTAGAGGAAGATCTAAGATACAAATATGACCCAGTCTTCTTTCTCCTCAGTCTATCTCACTTCTTTTGCAAGTCTTCATTCTGAAAACACTGTGTGAGCACCAGGCTGGAGATTAACCAAGATAAGTCCTAGCCAAACAATCCATTGTCCCAGTCATTTCACACGGTTCATTGAATGTAGTTCACCACCATAGACTTGTTGTTTAGTTCTCAGATGACATTTGATTGAATCAAAGATCACCGTCCAGTTCACCACATTTGTAGTGCTTCAGATTGTGTTATGCTCCCATTTATGCATTCAGCTGTTGAGCTGAGAGAAAACTCTTCTTGATATTCCCACATTTTGATAGGGAGTCACATCTGGATCTAGGACTTCTGTTTAGTTGTCCCAGATGATATATGGAAGCCTCTCCTCCATCCTCCTGTTCTCTGTTAATATACAAAATGGCACAACATCTCTTTACATTTGTTAAAAGATGATGTTATCATACATTAACATACACAGATTGGAGATGGGGATGTTCACGGAGGATGTTGACCAAACACACCTCTCCTGGTTGAGGATGTAGTGAATTTCACTGTGATGTACTGTGGTAATCACAAGACTATATGCTGAGACAGGGTAGCTTAACACAATTACAAGCATTTATGTGGTCTAAGTTCCACCATGTTTGAACCACAGTAGACCTGGGCACAAGGAGGACTAGACACAATACAGCAATCATTGTGACATAGCAACATGGGACAGGCATTGTGAAGGGAAATGGAAAATAGGCATTTACAACTGCAATATGCATTATGTATTAACTAATGGCATTTACCCAATTAGCAGACCAGACATCCATTCCAATGGCTGTGATGTTGGTGCATGAATGTCCTATTCCATATACACTTACACAGCAATGCCAGACCTCACCCTTTTTCACCAGACTTGTCTCACAGGTACATTATCATCATCCTGTGCTGTTTCCCCACTGAGTAATGTTCATGTCCACTACAGTCGGTAACAGAAGCTCAATTGCATATCAATTGTTCTCATATGCACCAAGCACATATGGGAAAACATGTTTAGTCCTTGTAAGTTTGCATGAGCCATACATTATATTCAGCCAACTAAGACACAGGTTCACACACCTATGGTTCTCTTAAGAACTAGTTTATATGAACCTACCAACAGTAGAGGTATCCGTGTAATGCTGCAGAGAGAAATGGTATTCTCTGGAGCGTAGTCTAGCCACCAGTTATCACATGAACTTAGCAATTCTGGCGTGCCATCACGTCCCGCCTACATATTGAAATTGAAGCATCTGTCTTTCTACTAATGTGAGAGGCTATTTATTAAATCACCAGCTCACTCACTCCAACATTCTCAGCGTTTTACAACGGAACTTGTACACGTTTACATCACTCACTCCAATTCAGACTGCCATATGTTAACTCTCGAGGCAAAGGTCCAGTTGATTTGAGAATGAGTCATCCTAGGCATGAAGAATGCACAAGGGGTTTGGGTTTGCGAATTTGCATGAGTGTACTATACATTCATCAAGCATACGCAACCAGTCACAACAAGGGATTGATATGCACTTGGAGTATACAGCGTGAAAGACATGTCCAGGTTGAAGAAGCAGTATCCAGAATACTGGCGCACAGAAGTTAGGTTTTCCACTTTCACATTTTATTCATAAAATTCTCTTATATTCTTCTCTTTCGTTCACTAGGCACAACTACAACATCAAAGTATGTTTTAAAGTGGTACCTGTTGTCCAGAGAACAATATATTATTGAATCTTTAGGGCATTTTTGTCATCACGTCACACAATAGCTACCGCTCCGGTTGGAATCTTCGCTCAACTAATTGGATATTCATATGTGGCCCAGTGAATAGTGTGGGCTCATTACTTATTAGCCAATGAAAAAGCAAGCGCATATACCGCCGCCTCCCCTAACTCGTTCTGGAACCTTCAATCTAATAATAGCCCTTCTATCTGGGATGGTCCCCGTTGAGACTTAAAGTATTGTTATGAATGTGTCGGGCTGGGAATGGGGATTCTGTTCCATCATGCTACAGTGGTCAAGAGTTGGTAGAGCCTCTATGGTGCTGAGGGCATCATCCGCTAGTTTGGTTTCACTTGAGTAAAGCTCAAAATAGTGCTCTACCCATCTGTCCATCTGCTGTTTCTTATCAGCTATGATTTCTCCAGTCAAGGCTTTCAATGATGCACACATTTTTTATCATTGGACCACATGCTTTCTTTATTCCTTCATACATGCTTCTGATGTTTCCCTTATCACTTGCGATTTAAATGGACACACATAACTTGATCCAATAATCATTTGCACACTGCATAGCAGCCTTTTGCACATCCTTCCTAGCTTGCTTTAGCTCACTCAGAGTGTCACGCGTTGGTCTTTCCTTGTTTCTTAAGAGAGCTATCTTCTTCTTATCAATTAAGGGCTGCAGAGTCTGGCTGTTTGCCGCAAACCAGTAATGCCTCTGATGATTCACAATGCCGTAAACCCCTACGGCAGTTCTATAACGAGTTTCCTTAAGTTGACCCCACTTTTCATTTACTGTACAATTTTCTGTTGTATCAATGAAAGCGTCTTCAATTTACTGTTGAAACTGAAAGCACTTTTTGGGATCGTGAGTGTTAATAATATTAATCCTAGGGCTAGATTTGTGTTTAGCTGTGTAGATTCTCTTTGGTCTTAGTCTAACCCTTGCAACAACCAAAGAACGATCCGTATCGCATTATGCACTGTGGTAACATTGAGTCAATGATATATGGTTCAGATGTTGTCTCCGTGTGATGATGAAGTCCAGCTGGTGCCAATGACCGGATCTTGGATGTTTCCATGTGACCTTATGCAGCTCTTTTATTTTAAAAAAGGAGTTTTAATACATAGGTCATTTCTGGTGCAATGCTCCAGCAGCCATTGCCCATTTTCATTCATGCGACCGATGTTGTATTTTCCAAGGTACACTGGCCATGAACTCGAGTTCTTGCCCACACGAGCATTGAAATCACCGAGCATGTAAATGTAGTCTGATTTTGGAACTGCCTTGATTACGGAGTCTAACTCCTCATTGAAGGAATCCTTCACATCATCAGAGGAATCGAGTGTCGGTGCATATGCAGTTATAATGGTGGCAACACCACAAGAGGTTGCCAAGCTCAGGGATAATAGTTTTTCATTTCCTCCTGCTGGAAATGCAATCATTCCCAGTAGCGAATTCTTCACTGAAAAGCCCACACCGCGTTGCCTTTTTTTTTCCTGCCTGCTCTCTACCGTTCCAAAAACAGGTGTAATTGTTTTCCATGAGTGACTCTTCCTCAACGAGGCGAGTCTCCTGCAGGCCAGCAATGTCAATGTTAAGTCGATTGAGTTCGGCAGCAATCACAGCCGTTTTTCTCACATCGTCAATATTGGTCAAGTCAGTGAAAAATCCTGGACACATGGTTCTCACGTTCCAGGTTGCAAGCCGTAGCTTGAGGTTTCTATTTTTCTTTTTATTAGTACCTGGTGCATTGGTTTTACAGTCTGCGATTCAGATTTTGTCCTAGCCCAAGCTGCCATTGAAGCAGGTAGGCTGTGGCGGATCAGCACCTAACTGGCCGGGGCTGCCCAGCTTGAGGCGGGCGGTAGCTGATCAGTGACACCTGTAGGTGTCTCCAACCGTCAGAGGCATCGCGTGGGGCCCCATGTCTACGCCAATTGGCAGGGACTTATAACCCGTAACCAGTTAAGACCAGGGATGGAGTTATTGCCTATGCATAGCACAAAGCCTGGGCTAAAATATAGAGATCATGTGTTGCCAATGCAGCATGCTACCTCTCTCGGCCTGCCTAGTTCACTCCTGAGGAAAGGTAACATGTCTTCATCTGGAACAAGACAAGCTGCAAAAGCTGCCGGATCAGCAAAGCAATGCACTAACTGTCCGCCTGTCGGAGCTTCGACCCTAGAGCAGCCGCCAACCAAGGCTTAGGGCCTGGTCTGCCCTACCATGAAATTTTGACTTTAGGTTCCATTTCCTCGCTCTAGGGTAAGGCTTGTACCCTCCCAATTGCGCTCTTCCGCCCGAAGCCGTTGGCACAATGTGGGGTGTCAGGTTTGGTAAGCGCCGCCCAACGTTCGGCGCTAACAGAAAGCAGGTAGTACCGTCTACTGGTAGCTCAGTCATATCTGACTTATATATATATATATATATATATATATATATATATATATATATATATATATATATATATATATATATATATATATATATACACACATACAATATATATACAATATATATATATATATATATATATATATATATATATATACAATATATATACAATATATATATATATATATATATATATATATATATATATATATATATATATATGTGTGTGTGTGTGTGTGTGTGTGTGTGTGTGTGTGTGTCTGTGTCTGTGTATGCGTATCTTATTGTATAAATAAAGAAAATGGTTTTCAGTTTGGGACAAGTACAGAAATTCAAGCATCTCGACACACGGATGGCTGCCAACAGCACTTCAGAATGAGACACAGAAGTTAAAGTGAAAAGGATCCGAAGAGTTAATCTCGAAGCAGCATACGGTAAAGGTTGCTAGGTAACATCACTGTGTAACAAGCGTCACTGTGTATTACGTCATGAACCGGTAGTTAGGTCTCGGGAATGATGAAGCAAAGGCGGACTCAAGGACAGCGGCGAATTATCATTTTAAATACTTCCAGAAGAGATGAATTAGAGAAGCAACCCGTCATGCAATCAAGGTAATTAAGAAAGGCACACTCTGAAGTCAGGACGGAATGTCGGCCATGCATCTTTAGATCAGGAAATTGATGAAATGGCTCCTCGCTAGACAGTTTTCGTTTGGTTAGTAATCAGATGCCATAGCTTATCAACAGACATGGTTTGCGTTTAAGTACCCCCTTTTAATGATGATCAGCAGTGATGCAATCTATGGATTGATAGGCAGTGGAAGTTATCCTAACATTCTAGGAAATGATTATATAGATATAGTTGGACACGGCAGTTAATAATAACATTATTATTATGTGTATTGACGTGGCACCGGCCTCCCATCAACATGGGAACGGTGACTCTTTCTGATGTGACAATGTGCCTAAATAAATTTTCGGATGTCAGGAAACTCCAGCTGTTATTCAAATCATTTGATGTTATATTGAATTGCTCCTGTTGAGCTGCATTACTGTTTTAGACAGCGAGCTGAGACAAAAAGGGAAATAGCAGTGTGGCAATGGCACATGATGGAGGATGCATGAAATAGTTACAGAACAGAATAGAGAAACGACAAACACATTTCATAAATTAAAGCACATCATTTGCAATAAATGCATTTCTGTGGAGGTAGAAAATAATACTTGCATCTAACATAGAATCAGGTGTGGAATGTTGCTGTGAATCATGAACACATAGTAAATTAGCCGAAAAATAACCTGGGATCTTGGAGATGTGGTTTTACAGAAGTAGGCAGTACATGTCAGGGACAGCCACATTGAGCATTCTACATGTTTCGATAGAGATTAATATACAAAGATGACTAGCCAGAAACATCTGAAAGAAAACATGTTTTACCTCATTATGATAAGAGAATTATTTGAAGTTTATTGTGACAACTAGACCGATTTGTGGAAAGAGAGGCAGAGTAAAACAGAGGGAGAAGTATTTTAGTACTGTATTATGAGGTATGTAAGAGAACCCCTTTCTACATCATGACGTCTTTTGGGTATATGTTGCTAGATCCACATTGATATTCAAATCGGCATTCGGTGGGTGATATCAATATCACGCTACCCGTAGTTATTTCACATGGAGTTTTCAAATCTCGCATTAGATTGAGTCGAGTTGGACACCGAGCAAAAGTTCCCTCTTGTAATGGAATTCGAATACAAAAACACAGGGGTCATTAGGCAAGCGTGCTTCTTGCACTACTGCAGCTTTAACTGTGCCGTCAGGCTCATCGAAACACTGCCAATGAATGGTGTCTGTAATCGTTTGCATGATTTGAATAAAGATGTTTGCATCGTTTTTCTAAACATTACTGATTAAAATTTTTTTAAACACTTTCAGACAGAGCCGCCTAGTGAGTATTCTGTTTACTTTTAAAGCTTGTATTAGTGTTGTTTCTTGTGATCAGTTTTTAGTTATATTTTATTATTGTTTTATAAACACTAGTCAAGCATATATAAACATAACATTTTGCTTTCTAGAAAGATTAGCCAAACATATATAAACAGAACAGAGCTTTGTTGAACGGCTAGTCAAACACGTAAAGTAAAACATTGCTTTGCCGAAAGACTATTGAAACATATGTAAATAGAACATTGATTTGTTAAAAGACTAGTGGTCATATGTAAATAGAACATTGATTTGTTAAAAGACTAGTGAAACATATATAAATAGAACATTGTTTCGTTGAAAGACTAATGAAACATATGTAAATATATCATTTGCTGTGTTGAATGACTCGTGAAACATATGCAAATATAACATTGCTTTCTTGAAAGGCTAATGAAACATATGTAAATAGAACATTGATTTGTTGAAAGACTAGTGGAACATATGTAAACAGAAAATTGCTTTGTTGAAACACTTGTTAAAATATTTAAATAGAACATTGCTTTGTTGAATGTCTAGCCAAACACATATAAATAGTATATTGCCTTGCGGAAAGACTAGTCAAAGACGCATAAATAGAAGATTGCTTTGTTGAAAGACTAGTCAAACACAAGTATATACAGCTCACAAATCAAGACATATGACTATAATTTAGGAGAGAAACAAAAATAAGCGGAAACACAGTTTAAAAATACGGATTTAGAAAAATTAAGCAGGTTGCGAAACTATAAAGAAATACAAACAAGCGAAGTCAGTATCAAGTAGATATAGAGATAGAAGCAGGGGAAGTAAATAAGGGAAGAATAATAGATTAGTATTAGTAAATAGGCAGGCTTCCTAGCCTAGAGGTTAGCGACTTTTCTCCGTAATCTTGTATACTCTCGTGGGTAACGTGACGACCGTGAGAATCAGCAGTGGTTCGGATCGCGTCGGTAACTTACGGGGTGTGTGAGCCGGCAATGGCTCACAGAAAGCAATGGCAAACTACTGAGCGTAATCTTGCCAAGAAATCAACAATCAGCTGAAAGATGCTGATGGTGACAGCGATGTCCTGTAAAGGATATGCAAACAGTTTTTTGTATTAGTAAATAGAAATGGAGTTAGGAGAGGAAGTATATATAATAATTTTTTAAAAAGAGCGAAAAGAGGTTTAAACAATAAAGAACACATACTTTCAAATTTTGCATAAATTACTAGTCCAATTATAATTTAATTAAAGCTGAATATGATAACATGTGTTTACTTTGTTTTCTATTTATTTCACATAGAAAAACAATGTAATAACATGTACGCATCTTGTATATGTTTATACTACAGAATTGAAGCATTCTTGTTGCTGCACTACGCTTCTGATTCTTAACATTGTTATTATATATATACATGTCTTTATATAATGTCATATCAATATGGATATTATATGATTTGATGAAATGAAGGATTGAACAAAGACAAAACGTCCAAAATTTTTAATAATAATAATATTAATCTACACCCCCCATCTCCCCCCCCCCCCCCCCACACACACACACACGCACACGCAGACTCATACACATACACAGACAAATAAACAGACACACACACAGAGACACACACACAGACATAGAGACAGACACAGAGACAGACAGACAGAGACACGCACACACACATACATACATACATATGTCCTAATCTCTCACCTACAATGGGCCTATGATGTAACAAAGCCAGCACATTTTGTGGACCTGAATGCACGGAAGGATGGTGGCCAGTATTTACCTCTGTTGGCGGACGACGAACGCAGGAGAGTAACACTCATCAGACCGCGCTCATGACTTTATCTGGTAGCTCCTTATCAACTATGTTAACGCACCAGACACCACGTGATACATTTAGATGAAAATATGGAGAGAAGGCGTCTCCGTAAAAATATGTTCCAGCCACATGTGTCGTACTCTGAAGGGCGTTGGTTCGTTATCGGACTGCGTCACACCACAAGTACACATTCTCTGGAGACCTCTGATGGTCATCACTGGAGCTATTGAGTTTCGTGCTTTCTGCGATGCTCTATGTCGGTGGATTGTTGTCACTCATTTTTGAATTCAGGCGTGATCCATACACGCTACTACTAGTAGCACCAGGCTGATTTTTGCATGTTGATTATCTTTCCATATTACCAGTGTCCCACGCCATCAGGCTAACACACTCTCTCTTATGAGGTACTTGTAATTTACATCCCCAAGTCAAGGACGAGAAGTTAACATTTAGACCAACTGTCCGGTGTAGAGGTTGAACCCGCTACCTTAGAGCCGCTGTAAACGAAGCTTTGTGAATTTGGGGAGATTATTAGAACCATTCTAAGTAAAGTATTGTGAATTTGGGGAGATATTTAGAGCAACTCTAAGGAAAGCTTTGTGAATTTGGGAAGATTTGTAGAGCCACTCTAAGGAAAGCTTTGTGAATTTGTGGAGATTGTTAGCGCCACATCTAGTTGTACACGGATGTTTACAAGAGTCTCGTAGTACGAGCCTGCTGTGGAGCTGTGAAGTGTTAGAATCATACATTTGTGTAGGTCAGAGTGTACGAAGCAATAGATGGCCAGTCTGTCCCTCCCATAGCAAACCTCATCGAACCCTTGCCCACGCCATTGTCTGCGTAACGCCCAAGCAGTTATAACAGCACCCCTCGTACACTGATAACAATAAATAGCAGTTTCATGCTATGGGTCTGTGGTATAAAGGGTCATCAAATTTTGTAGGCCTTAGTGTAGGGAGAAATATGTGGCCAGTTTTTTCTCTCTCTCTTAGCGAGACCAATGAGCATAAAAGTGGAACGCTCGTCCGACCGGACTCGTGGCATTATCAGCACAGACCCTGTCAAATTGGCTAACTTCGCCCGCTTAGTACACGGATTTTTATTTCCCGCATATCCTTTACAGGACATTGCAGTCAACACCAGCATTATTCAGCTGCTGTTGATGTCTTGGCCAGATTTACGTTCAGTAGTTTGCCACTGCCGGTCTCTCTGGCTGAGGGGCTACAACACTTTCTCTCTGTAATCCCGTTTATCACGCAGAGTCTCGTAGTGGAGCGAGAACTGAGTAGGTTCGACCCCCGCTCGTGACTTGCGGGATACTGAGCCGGCCGCTCAGAAAGCAATGGCAAACTACTGAGCGTAATCTTGCCAAGAGATCAACATACAGCTGAAAGATGCTGGTGTTGACAGCTAAGTCCTGTAAAAGGATATGCTTAAAAAAAAAAAAAAAAAAAAAAAGAAGTTTGCCACTGCTTTCTGAACGACCGGCTAACATACCTCCGTAAGTAACTAGCGCTACTCGATGCACTTGTGTTTCGTACATGAGTATACGGAATTACGAACAACGTCCTTAGTTAGTTAGTTAGTTAGTCGACAGATCATCCTCGTTGCACATCGAACCATTCAGTCCATAAGTGCTCGGATCCCCTCCTCAGCAAATCCCGCAGCGTGTAGCGGCTAACGACGCCAGTTCTGTGTTGGTTTATCAATCTTCTTTGGCTTCCTGCGTAGTGTTCTTGTTTGGCCACCCCTCTTTTAATTTGCTGCTCCCGCAGTCTGGCCATTGTTGTAGATTCACAGTCATCACTTGGTTCACGCAAAAGTCTCACTTCTTGTAGAGCATTAAGAATGTCAGCCTGGTCCATGGCGAGTCCGCCCTCCACAGTAGCCTCACCTGCGAGCTTGTCAGCCCGCTCATTTCCTTGTACTCCCGCATGACCTGGCACGAAGATGAAACTAATCTTTGCCAGCCGAGACCGCTTCAGAGGCAGCAACCATTCTCTTCGGATCGACCCCTCCTCTATCCTCTTGATCATGTTCATTGAGTCCTTAACACCTTTGACAAGGAGACCGGCTTAGTACACGGATACAAACATTTAGTTGCGTGACAATACAGACTTCACGGGTTAAACAGTTAGTTGTATATCCTTTACAGGGTGTCATAGTCAACCCCAGGATATTTTTCACGAATTGCTCACCCAAACATGTTGACAGAAAATATAGTGACACAGTTAACCACACCTTTGGTTATTCTTATACACAGTATCACGTAACCCGTGCCTGCGTGTCGTCTGTAAAAATGGCGGCAGATGTATCTCACCCCTGGATTTCCCAATATGTCAGTGTACAAGCGGATATGGCGGCGCTCGTTGTGAAAATAAAGTTCCAGTTAAGGATGGGACATGTCCACCTCCTCCGGTAAGTGAATACCGTTGTTAACACTTAACAAACTTAATGAACTCGAACCTACGTTATTATTATGTACCTCTGTTGTTTGGGCTGATGGTTGGAGAGAGTGTCGAGTGGATAAACAACTTTAAACTTTCCACACTAAAAGACTTTTAAAAATACATAATCATACAAATATTCTGATACAAATCAGAAGCAAGAACCTAGTATGGGCTTATCATGTGATAGGGCCACCAGATTGTGTACGACAGAATGCACGGCGATATGTGACAAGCCTTTTCCTCTGTTGGCGGGTGATGAACTCAGTAGTCGAACCCTACCGCTCTCATGACAATATCAGCTTAGCTCCCTAAACATTAAACCACGTGCCATTTACTTAGCGCGCCAAGGAAAATGATCTCCAGGCGACCAAAGAAAAAGCTTCAATGACACCATTAAAAGTGCTCTTAAGACATTTGTTATCAACACAGACACTTGGGAGGCTGCTGTCTAAGACTATCCACGTGGCGTACTTGTTTTTATCAAGGTGCAGCAACCTGTAAAGCAGCGGAGATTACTCTTGATAAAGATAGAAATTGAACTTTTCACATTCCACCGGTCATCTACTGCCTGTAGTATCTTGTGGTGTAGGTTAAGGGGTTCTAGAACTATGCAGGATAAGGTTTTTTATTTGCCCCGACAGAAAAAATCCACACCTCACCGAGTATTTGAAGCTGGGTCTCCTGAAGGAGGACCCAGCGTTCTAGCCACTCTGCCAGCCGCCCCTCCACATTCCACCACCAGTGTGATCATCATCTACAGTCCACATTGTTCAAAAACATTCCGAGCTGATGTCGGCCTTATCATTCACCTTCGTAATCATACGCACTGAATCTTATTAGATGACAAGTGGTCTTCATAGTTTATGATGGAAGAATACAAAACGCCAGGTGAACGAGAGCCGAGAATTGCACGAAAATTGGCTGCAGACAGAAACCCTGTTGCAAGGAAGGATTTAAGCGATGAAACCTTAAGGGGGGTATACAGCCCTATGTTCGGCCATGTCACATTCACAACAACATGGTTGGTATAAATAAATTACAATAATAAAAGTACAATACCTATACCAACTGATATCAACAGTGGGGCCTAGAAACCGGTATCCATGCACTTCAACAGTTCTGACCACTGTGGCGTGGCCGACATACAGGTCACGGCCATCAAATCATGCGCATCTCACGAACGCGATCGTAAGACATTGGAAAACCCTCTCATCTTCCAGGTGGGCTCACTCTGCCCTAACGGCCTCAGTGTCCAACACAGTTTCATTTAACTTCCAACCTTTGGTACAGTGACCGCCTGAACCATTTTGTTCTTTCTTTTGCATATCCTTTACAGGACATCGCTGTCAACATCAGCATCTTTCAGCCCATTGTTGATTTCTTGGCATGATTACGCTCAGTAGTTTGCCATTGCTTTCTGAGCGACCGGCTCACATACCCCATAAGTTACCGACACGGAGAGAACCGCTACCGATTCTCACAAACGACACGTTACTCACGAGAGTGTTCGGGATTACGGAGAAAGTCGTGTAACCCCTAGACCAGGGATACCGGCGCATGAACCATGCGTCCGGTTACATCCATCCACTGTTCGTGGCTCAAGACGTATTTAGCCAAACACGGATATAGATAAACAACTTTAATATTTTCATGCAGTGTTTTTAGAGTAGCTATATGCCGATTTGTGTTTGTTTGTTCTGTGCTGACGAAGGCTTTAGCCGCAACGTCCATATCGTTACTTGTAATCGTGTTCTAGTAAAGCTCACACTCTACTTCTCGTTATTTGGTGATTCATTCATTGTCTTAATACTAAAAGGCAGTCACAAAGCAGATACTGCAGCTAGAATAGGAAATGTCAGGCCTCCACATATTCGAGACCACGCAATATGAAGTGAGGTGGACAGTTCTGACCATCGCCGTCGTCCCTTCCAAGACAAACCCAGAACATTCTGAAAATTGTCTGTGGCCCATTGTTAAGACTGGGTGGAACCCAGAGCTGTGATAGTAAGAATACAATAATTATGCCTCAGTTAGCAACTGAGCCCGGACCACTGGTGTGGCACACAAAACCTCTAACCATCATACATATACATTTAAGAGACTAGTTGGTTTTGTTTTCCACGATATGTTTTCAAACTGCTAGTGTCATAATTGATTTTTTTTAAAAATGTATTTGAAAAGTTATAACCAAGGAAAACAACGACACAAATAGTTTATATCATTATCTGGCGATAATTACAGGCTTCCCATTAAAGAATACTAAGTAATATAAAGGCCCATTTCTTCAAAGTATGTGCAAATTACGTACGCAGTCACGCATGTACGTGCGCGCGCACACACATACACATACACACACATACGCACACCGAGCATTAATAGTCAAATACAATTACAAGTGGGTAATTCCTTCTGTCTGTGGAATAGTGGACGTGACAATATAAATATAAATCCTGTTAGAAACAGGCATCATAGATCAGATTTTAGCTGACGACATCAAGTTTAACAAGTGCTGTTCCTACATTTGAAGAGGGATCAATGAAGTGAGACAGAAAACCCCAGACTGTCCAGTGTGTCTTAAACACACAAACCAACACGATATGCCATGTAGAACAAACATGACATGAATACACATTATATTTCAATCAAGTCTGAGAAATTAATTCAATTACAACAATACACCAACATACAGATCATCATCCAGAGCCTTGCCGGATGGGGCGGGCGATCATGCCTCTCCACAAATTACGATCTCCAACGTCATGGATCATTTCGTGTGTTAACTCCCTTCCATGCCATGACACAAGACTGTCAAGAATCTTGTCACGCTGTCTTCCTCTATATCTCATTCCGCGAATCGTTCAGGTTGTCACAAGTTCCAGTTTTTGTCTTCTCTTAACGTGGCCAAAACACGATGACTGCTGCTTTCTGATGTTTGTGATAAGTTGTCTTTGCAACTCATCTTCCCTTTAATCGTCCAGAATGCTCATTTTGGCTGTACAATTAATTTCTAGCATTCTTCTATAAAACCACATCTCCAAGACTTCCAGGGATGTTTACCTGTTTACTAATTGTCCAGGATTCGCAGCCGTATGTTAAAACTGGTTCTATGTAACATGCAAAAACTCTTTTTCTTCTTCTTCTTCTTTCGTTCGCCTAAATTATGTTTATAACTGCAATGTTGTCTCTTGTATGAATCTAACAGTCTTTTTTAGTTCATTCAGCGGTCCAAAGAGTTTATCTTCCACTGTTGTCTCTCTAGGCCAGAAGGTTCGCCTGGATATGTTGTAGTTTGGGCAGTCCTGGAGTATGTGCTCTGCTGTCTGCGATGCCAAACCACATGTGCACATGGCTGATTCACCAATCTTGAATTTTGTATACATGTGGTTGCGTAATCTATTGTGTCCTGTTCTGAGGCGCAGAAGAATGACCTGTTCTGGTCTGTCCATAACGTGGTAGTCGTCTTGAGTAAGGTTTGGTGGCCTTCTGACTGATTTGATCATTCTTTTCTTTTGGTGGTATGTAATAGGCACATCTGGTTGTTCTTCTTGTGCTCCTTCCTTAGCCAATCGATCAGCTCTGTCGTTTCCGGGGATTCCACAGTGGGATGGTATCCACTGTATGGTGATCTTACGATGACTGCTAAGTTCAGAAAGTAGTGTCCTCAGAACTGGCAATTTCCCAGACAGGAGCGCCTCTATTACGGATTTTGCATCTGTCAATATCACCACAGGTTGTGTACCATGGCTGGTATTTTGTAATTTCTCTGTGGCTATCTTGATTGCCTCAATTTCAGCATCATAATTATGGCAGTACTTTCCTGTTGGAATTCTGGCCGTGTCTCTAGTGTTATTTGGGTATTCTTTTTCTAATTTTCAAGGACAACGTCTTATTGCACAAAACATTCTTCACGTGAAAGAATGCAGTTTTTGCTTGTCCCATTCTGTTATTTATCTCAGTGATGCATCTTCCATCTGATGTCATCCATGTGCCTAGATATCTGAATTTCTGCACCTGCTGCAAAATAACGTCCTGTACTTTAATTGCACATTTAGTCACAATCTGTTTCTTTGATATCACCATGACTTCTGTCGCTCTATTATTCAAACTAAGCACCATTTGTTCACTTTCTAAAACCACTGTATCTATCATTTCCTGTAGATCCTTCTGATTTGGTGTCTCACCATGTCGCATGTCCTTTGCAGGACGTTGCCTTAACACCAACTCTAGTTTCTAGGTAATTTTATGTATTGTAGTTTGCCATTGATTTCAGAACCATATGTTAACATGTAAGTCCAGCTGACTGTTGTGCGGAATCAACTCACTACCCCGCCGTTAGAACAAGGACGTTTAAGTGCAAGCGTCTTAAACCGCTCTGCCATTCTGACCTCTTAGGTATGGACTAGCCATACACGATATAGTTAGCTTCATGTCCTTTACAGGACGTAGCAATCAACCCTGGCAGATTTTGGCTGATCGTGGTTTGTGGGAAAGTTTACTTTCAGTAGTTTGCCATTGCTTTCTGAACGTCCGGCACCCATACCATTTCATAAAAAAAAAAAAAAAAAAACTTTAGCCAGTCTGCAGCCAAATCTCTGTGTTTTGAACGTGGTATGCGGGATACAAACTGCGTCCGTAACATCTTGGCTACGGAGCCGGCACACATTATAGACCAGTGGTTCTCAACCGGTGGGGAATTCCCCCCCCCCCCCCCCCAGGGGAGAATTTTAGGGTTTCCGGGGGGGGGGGGGGGGGGGAATTAAGATTATTTCTAGATTTTGTTAATACAAGAACCGATTACTTGATATTGTTTTTCCCTTCATACTTTACGGTTCTGTACGTATCACCCTTCAAATATTCATTTTATAACGTAAGTAGATCCGCATATCACATTTTATGTAGATGTCTAGACTTGTTTTAGTATGTGCTATTAAATTTAGCTTCAATTAGTATGTATACTGTGTAGGGGCAGGGGGAAATTTTTAGGGAGGAATTACAAGGGGGGGGGGGGGGAGAATAACGTTCTAAAAATATGGTGAGGGGGAATGACGTCCTTAAAATATGGTGAAGGGGGGCACGGGCCAAAAAAGGTTGAGAACCACTGTTATAGACCATTTGATAAAACATGCATACGTAGGGAGGAAAAAATTACATTAAAACTCACAGACAAAAAAGCACATTAAGACACAAAGGACAAGAAAACTACATTAAAACACAAAGACAAAATACTACTTTAAAACATTAAGACAAAAAGCTAAATTAAAACACAAAGACAAAAAGCTACATCAAAACACAACGACAAAAAAAAAAAAAAAAAACTACATTAAAACACAAAGACAAACAGATCGACCCAGACAAACAAAAATAATAGGCGTCAGGAAATGTTCTGATAGCAAAGGAGGCCGGCATCTTGTTCTGCTCCCAACCCATGGAGTGTCGGTTGGTCTAAACCAGTGGTTCCCAAGCTTTTCAAGCAGAGGGCCATATCAACTATTTTCGGTAGTTAAGCGGGCCACAACGTTATAAAATTATAAAAGTCGTCCTATATCATTCTTACCATTCTTAACGTTGGTCAACAAAATTCTAAAACTTTAATGGCACTCCGTGTCAGTACTACACTGCGGTTACTTTTTGGTTTACAATCAAAATTTCATTTACCAATTAATTTTTAATCAGTTTCGAAAATCGATATTAATGTAATTATTTTACAATTGTAACTGTTATTCATAACCATTCACTTAAGTTCAGATGCCAGTTAATCAATGTCTGGGCACAAATTCTGTGGTGCCCAAAGTCAAAAGCAAAGCTAGGCTACTGTCGGGAGTCTGGAAAGTTGCTTGTCTTTTTATAACGGTCATTGCGGAAATTGACTGCGTCATTGACTGCTCGCATCTGTAAGTCGAACCAAAACGACAAATGTATCTCTGGGCGAATGATCGCAAGTGTTCAAATTATTCGACAGGCAATAGTTTCCAGAATAAAATCATATGATCAGTTGAAGGTGAAGCAAGGCAGCTTCAGAAATTTACATATCAGTGCAGAATTGCATTTCAAATCAATTACTTCATGCTGAAGGTTTTGCTGTAACTGACAGAGCTTGGCATCAGGACATACGAACGGGTTTATGCAGAGGGCAACATTATCCTCCTCTATTGTGAACCATTTATACTGTAACAAGTCACATATCTTTTCCATCATAAGCGTTTTCAGACTTGGAAACGCCTCTAAAGTCCTTTCAGTCGGCTGTCCGATAAACAGTCGAAGTGTCATTTTAAATGAACAAATGTCATCACACAAATTTGTGAATAGTTTGAATTTCCCCTGTATCCTCGCATTTTAAAGAGTTTAAATGAGACGTGATGTCCACCAAAAGTGCCAGGTCATTAAGGTAATCATCGCTCAGCAGACATTCCCGTTCTGTAGGCAATTCATTTATTTCAAACAGAAACAGATAGACACTATTTTTCAGTGCCCAGAAACATGACAGATCTTTCCCTTTAGATAGCCATCTGACATCACAGTGTAACAGTAGCTTCACCGTATTCCTCGTTCAGGTCTGATAGAAACTGCCTGAACTCATGCCTGTTCAGCGCCTTACTTCGAATTTTGTTCACACATCTCAGAACAATATCCATGACATGTTTCAGATTTAATGTCTTTCCACACAGAGCTTCTTGATGAATGATAAAATGATATTTTAATATAGTGCGGTCAAGAAACTGTTCCAATAATGCTAGACATCCAGACTTTTTACCCGTCAAAGCCGGAGCACCGTCGGTGCATACACTGTCCACTTTGGTCCATTCTATATTGTTTTTCTCTACACACAACTTCAGAGTTTCAAACAGATCAATTCTTTTGGTAGTTGCATGCATCGATTCAAGTCCTAGATGTTCTTCAATGACTTCAAAATTTCGTTTATTGCTCGAAAAATAACTGCGACCTGAGCTGTGTTAGAAATGTCAGTAGATTCATCTAGTGCCAATGAAACAAATTTACAATTTTTGATATGTGCTGCCACTTGACGATGAACATCGCTGGCCAATTCTTCATCTCGCCTGGACATATTATTATTAGACAAAGAAATCTGATCAAATGTTGCTTCACACTTTTTGTCGCCAAGCATTGTAGCAGCAAATTTAAGGGAAGGTTTGATTATTTCTTCTGCGTCAGTGAACGGCTTCTTTTGCGTGACAACAGAAGAGCCACTTCGTACGACGCAACAAATGCACTCTTGCTCTGTTCGTTAGCCTTAGTGAAAAATGACTGCTGCCTGGTCAGAGAAATGAACTGATTGGATATTGAGCATGCATGCCTTACTGTGTGGTGGTGAAGTGTCGTTCCAGGTTAAATGTTTTTTGTAAATTAAAGCAAACATTATTTACGACTAGGCATAAACATAAATTTCTCCGTCCAATCTTCGTTGAATTTACGACAAGCAACTCATCATCTCATCTCTTCATGTTCCTCTTGTACCTTGTGGTGTCGAGGTGAAGTATAAACAGCGAGAGAGTGCCGGCTTATGGGCTTTATGTATCGATATTCTCATGGACTCTGTAATTCCCTGCGTCCATCGTTTACGTGGTCGGCCTCTTCCTCTGCTTCCATCAGGTCCGTAAATCATTGCTTGTTCTTGTTATGGTATAATTTTAGTTGGTAACCTGCTAGCATGGCTAAACGACACGCAACGTCTTCACATTTTCACCTTTTACCACTGTTTGATTTTAGATTTCCCACACTCGTGTTTATAGGCTTTAACGTTAAATTTGTTTTTGAAAAAATATATTTTCAACACAGTACTACCGACTATACTAAACAGTTGTAACAGACGACAACATGGAGCTTTGCGCCATCTGATTGGTCGACAAGACTGGGATATTGGAACTTCATAACGTGTCGTTGCGAACTGAACAGGCGCATTCTATAATATCTGAGCACAACAACCACGAGCAGAGTAAATTTTCGCACACTGACTGGACGCTCAGAGTGCATTTTTAAAATTATTAAAATATATTCTGTTAAATGACGAGGCCTCGCGTGCCACTTTCTGACAGCTGGCGGGCCACAAGTGGCCCGCGGGCCGTGGTTTGGGAACCTCTGGTCTAAACATATAGGGCTAGCAACGTATACGTGATATGGATTACAGGATTCCTTTAATTAATATATGTATGTGTGTGTGGGCGTGTGTGTAAGTGTGTGCCAGCTTGCGTGCGTGATGGTATTTATGTGTGTTTCTGAGTGTGTGTGCATGTACGTGTGCCTGTGTGCATGTACGTGTTTATATGTGTATGTGTGTATGTATAGGATATATTTGTAATGACTGTTTTGTATTCACCCTCTGTAAAGTTCACGCAACATAATAGGTAAATACAAAACTTGGACCGGCAATATTTTCAAACACTGCACATTCATTAAAATTGCTTTCTGTATATAAATACAAGACATGGTTAGAAAGCAATGCACCATTATTTCTCTTAAAAAACTATTTGTTCAAAATGAATCACATTAACGAACAATATCCATGGTCGGATATGGGTTTGATTGATGGCTCAACCCCACAGAGATAAATGATGAAAAATCATTTTTCCCAATGTGATCCTGCCCGTTTAATTAATTTAGTTGTATTGACTCAATTGTTGAGACCAGAAATAGAGTTTTAGAGAACCAAGGAATACCTTTAGGAAATACTGAAAAAGTTGTACTCCCTTTTATACCCAATTTATTCCCTAAGTGGTTCCTTGCCTCTCCTCTACCAACTAATTAATTCTATCTAGGGTAATTTAAAACAATTTGACTATGACAAGTAAAATACAATCAGTACATGACATGACCTTAGTTTTATTGATTTAATAAACATAAATATGGATTTTGTAAATTGCATTCAAAATTACAATTTCCTGTCATAGAAATAAGGACATATACATATACATTAAATATTACAGACTTGATGTGCCCATGATAAGGTAGATATTAACAGTTATATTTTTTTTCCAGTGGCATGTAATGCTAATCTGTTACTGGTCTGGATTATCTGAAAAAAAGAACTGTCTCCAATCAGGATTCTCCACTTCCAGCTTTAGGAATCACTCTGGCTATCATCAATTGTATTATTATTGTTCCTGGGCGTAGTAGAACATAAGTTGGCTCTTGTTTTCCTTTGTCTTAGGCCGGTACTTATTTAAATAAAGATTACCTCTCCTATGAGACAAATGGAATGGTTGCAGGTAGATAAGGTTCGACGCTACTCTATCAAGGGCATCACTCAACGATGTGCTCACTCAACAGGTGCTGCATTCAAACTTCACCAAGTCAGGTCTGGATTGACATGAATAAGACCACTACCTGAAATTCCATCAATCACATAATTCTAATAATATCAAAAATATGACATTAGAATTTACATGTAAAAGCCTAAGAACATAACCAATGAAAACAATAAAATGAATCCTGTTCTTAGAGACAATAAACAAGGAAGAAAGATAGTCTTGGTGTTCCCAATTGGTTATCACCAACACAGTTGTTTGCTCTCAATCCAATCTTCCACTATCAAGTGTTCAAGGTTTAACTAGCAGATGTGCAGTTTCATCATCACCTATGCCTGTACTCAGGTTTATAGAAGTAATACCTTGAGTGATTGGGAATTTAACAATTATGTTGACCATTCTCTTCTGTATCTAGTTTTGTTCTCTACTTCATCTTTTCCTATTCAAGGAAAAGGGTCTTATACATTAAGAGCTTTTAAAAGTCAGGTCCCATTTCCATGAGTATTTGCTTATAAACAAGATAAGTACATTCTGGTATTATTCTTGTATAGCCTTCAGATGTATTCTTCTTCATTAAATGCTTCAAGTGAGAAGATTTCTTCCATTCTCATGTAAGAACATAACCAATGAAAACAATGTTCATCATGGTTTTTATAATAATTGTAATTAAAATCCGTATCATTATTTTCATAATTATTACATTATTATTACAATCATCATCATTATTATCATGTTTATAACATTAGAAATCATTACATTATTCTAACATCATCATAATCATGGTTATATCATTTTCATTAAATTACAGTCATCCTCATCATCTTTGAACTTCATTATTATCATTACAATAGACCATATGTGTTAACATGAACTACAAAGTGGGATTTTGCTTAAATTACAAACACAGATGCTGGTGCTATGCGTAATGTATGATATGGTTTGTTTCGTGCTTTGCGCACAAGAATAGATGATAGGGATATGAATGATACTTTATACAAAGTGGTGTTATGCGCCGGAGTGTACTAAATTAGTTTTTAGTTTATGGGGTACACTGAAGCATTTATCTAGTGATAGGCATGGCATTCCACATTAAAGTTGCTGGCTATCATGAGATTGACTGTTGGCTTATACTTATACTCCCTCTCTCTCACTCAGAATGTAACTTCACTCACTCACTCAACTCTGACATCATTCATATGTATGGATGATAATTTCACTCAGTCCACAGACACATTCATATGGGTATGGGTGATCATATAGGAATCATTCATCACACATCCTTCATACTGTCATGTAAAGTGGGTACTTATGTGATTTCCAAATGACAACATAATATGTGTACACAATATGGCATCACAATGAGGTCTCACTCATTCATCAGACACAATCATATCTGTATGGATGACAATCATGCATTATGTAGGTGCTTTACACAGAATACATTCACAGATTCACCAAGAATGACATTACAAGGGAATCTCATCCTTCAACCTAATTTGTAGTCATGCATGCTGGTGGGTTTTATGAAATGATACATTCACCTCTGTTTAACAATGATGAACTCACACATGAATCCTCACAGACATGTTATCACCAATGTCATAGTGATCATTGTGATCATTAGACACACTTAGGCAATTCATCCAGGATTTAGCAACATGAAATCCAGGAGTTATCACACTGTTCTCATGAAATACATACAATTTAGGTGATATATCAAATTCATATTTAGGCATTATGAATTAAAATACTTCTTGCATGGCGGTTGGTTAACGAACTATTATGATGTGGCACAAACATTAATTCCATATGTTTACAACATTGAAAATACATTTGACTCGCTGCATGGGCGCCTTAACTCAACACACAAAATTATGATACCTGTAGAATCTGGTTCTCATGGATTCATGAATTATAAGAAAATTATTTGGTTGTCCATGTGCTCATGTAAAAAAAAAAAATGTACTGACTAATGTGCTCAATCTACTTGACTATACACATTCCACTAAATTCTCTATTAGTGCTGGCACATGTAAACTAGTTTTTTTTAATCTTACCAGTGGGCCATATACATTATGTCCTTACCACTTGTACTAAGAATTCTGAAGTTCCTTAAGTCACTCTAATTCATTGTAGATTCAGTTTCATGCTGAAGAAATAAAATGTACAACATGTGTCTAATGTTTTATACATTAACTAAGTTGCTTAGCTGGGCGAAAATAAACACTGCAGTTTTTCTCCTAATGTACAGTAGTTTATGACTATGATAACTGAGTATAATATTATTCAGTTTGTACTAAATTAAATTCCTTAAGAACTCACTATTCCAAATCATTGTAGGTTGAGTTGCTTAAGAATTAAATGTACCACTTGGGTTCCTGCTTATACATTAATTCAGGTGTTCACTTTTGGGAGAAAATAACATTCAATATGGGTATTCTTAATTAATAGTTTATCTATCTTATATATAAACGGCGATCTCCATCTGTCTGTCTGTCTGTCTGTCTGTCTGTCTGTCTGTCTGTCTGTCTGTCTGTCTGTCTGTCTGTCTGTCTGTCTGTCTGTCTGTCTGTCTGTCTGTCTGTATGTATGTATGTATGTATGTATGTATGTATGTATGTCCTTTATGCGTTCGCGAACGGCCCATCCGATTAAGATGAAATTTTCTACACGCCTTCCTTTCATTCCAGCGCTGCCAACTGTCGTATTTTTTTTCTTCTTCCTCCTCCTCCCTCCTCCCATTCCCAAAATACGTACGTAAATATATGATGATGATGATGAAAGAATCCCCGAACCAAAACGCTAGGGAAAGGGACAGATAGTCGGGAACGGAAGCTTATTTGACTACTTATACGAATTAAATGACATGCTCCCCACCAGGGACTGGGTGAAGCCGGGCCGGGTCAGACAGACAGACAGATAAACAGACAGTCGGGAATGGGAGAGCTTATATGACTACGTATATGAATTAAATGAGATGCTCCCCACCAGGGACTGGGTGAAGCCGGGTCAGACAGACATATAGACAGATAGACAGATAGTCGGGAACGGGAGAGCTTATATGACTACTTATATGAATTAAATGAGATGCTCCCCACCAGGGACTGGGTGAAGCCGGGCCGGGTCAGCCAGACAGACAGACAGACAAACAAGCAGACAGACAGACTGATAGATAGATAGATCCCCTCCAGGGCCTGGGCGAAGCCGGGCCGGGTCAGCTAGTAAACTATAACAATTAAATTAACTTCTTAGTTCACCACACGTGTTCACCGAGTCTACTTACCAACTCTCTTCTGGGAAAATAGGCTCACAACTACCTAAGATTTAGCTGAATTAAATGTGGTGTTTACCTTATTTATCAGAATGACCTCAACATGTCGACACGTTTCATGATCTGAATGAGATGCAATTTCTCACAGCGATTTCGTAGGCTGAGGATTTTCATTTCTCATAAATTTTGAAACTCTCTCACTTCTTCCGCTGCTTCAGTTCATATGTCTCATGCTGACTGATGTACAAACAGGCCATGTCGCTCTGCGCGCTGCTATTTATACGGTCCTTTCCGGGTTAATGTTTTTAATTCCCAACGGGTATATTAAATCTTGGATCGTACCATTATGGAACAAATAAATCGGTTGCGGTGAACGCCGATTTTTGTCGTCCTGGAAATATTTAATCGTGATGTTACGTTTGTGAAAATCTAATATATCACATCCATGAACATTTCATCTTTCTAAATATACCTTTTTTTCTACATAATCCAAATCAACTGGTACAGCCTTAAGCCAGCACGAACAACTGCACGCGTCCCTTGACCCTGCCAGTTGTTGGTCTGCTTACGTAGCCATTTCTTCACTGCATGAATCACAACCTCAGCATCATCACACCTTGCCCTACGGAGTGCAGTTTTAAGTGGACCAAAAAGATGGTAGTTAGAGGGAGCCAGATCGGACTATATGGTGGTTGACGGAGTACAGTCCAGCCAAAGTTGGCAATTTCCTCCCGTGTTTTCTTACTTGCGTAAGAGCGTTCATTGTTGTGTTGGAGCAATAATTATGCTGGATTCTTGTTTGACCTAACTCTGCAGAACCTCTTACTGAGTTTTGTTAGTGTTTTTATGTAAACTTCAGAACTAATTGTCTGACCTCTTTGCTTCACTTTCACAAGAATCACACCTTCAATTTTCTTAAAGACTGTGATCATAACCTTTCCGGTTGAGGGATTTGTCTTGAATTTGTTTTGTTTTCTGTTTGGTAGTTGTGGATGATGCCACTTCATTGAGTAAAATTATTCTCTTAATCTCACAATAATATAACGATCTTTGACAAAAAGTTGTTTCCTTCAGCATCGAAACGGTCTATTACTTCAGAACATATTTTCCCTTTGATCTCATTTGTTAGACTTTGTGGAACCCATCTTGTGAAGATGCGAGAGTTTTGTCAATTGTATTCCTGCTTCCCTTGCTGACGGACAGCTGCATGGCTAATTGTTGACTTGTAATGCATCTATCATCACGAATCATGACATCAGCGCTCTTCACCATGTCTGGGTTGGTAACTGTGGAGAACGTCCAGTGCGCTGAAGGTCATGCAGCTCCAACTCTTCAAGTTCTGAGGCTTTAACTCCTGAGCCCAGCGACTGACCGTGCTCCTAGCGACTGCACAGTCTGCATACACAGCACACAAGCGTTAGTGAATGTTCACCACAGGTTCTTTTCCAAGAAGCATACATTATATTACATTTCGCTGTGGTAAATCAACATGACCACACACGTTATTTTAACGGATTATTGTAAGAGCACACCTTTGGCCACAAATTTCTTATTTGGCACTTTCACAGCTGAATTGGATTCAACCTTTGTAGAAAAAGAAAACCTGTCAAAACCGAACTGAACCCAACCTTTGTGCATTCTTGACAAGGAAAGAGTTGTGTTTTAATATTATTTTAAAATTTTATGTGTTTTCCCCCCTCTAGATCTGTTTGTGTTGTCCCGCCCATAACGAAGATTTATATAATCGAAACGTCGTTTGGTGTGTCCTAGAATACTTATTATTATTGTATCATTTTATTATAATATATATTTTTATTGTCTCTTGTTTTGGGGGATTTTCACTCTGTGATTTATATTCACCTTTATAGAGTCCGTTGTAAGACATGTACACTGTAACAGCGTTTAGTATTTCTCATCTTTTCGCAGGAGCTAAATATAGATAACTGTGTTTCCTAACGTATTATTGTAGCTGTTCTAATTGTTCAAATGTGCTGCAATTTCATTACCACCCCCCCCCCCCCAAAAAAAAAGGAAAAAAAAAGAGAAAGAGTCAAAATTAAAGGTGTACAAAATTGCATGCGTCTACCCTAAGGGAAAAAAAAAGAAATAAACTTGTGGTGCATTACGTATATGCTCAACCGTTCTTATGCGATCATGTGATTTCAGAATACTGAAGAATTAAATTGCAGAAGGGGATGCGACAATGACGAAAGCTGCCCTGGTACACAGAAGTGCTGTAATACGAACTGTGAGCGACAAGTGCACTAATAGTGAGTTATGCTCTTGTCTATTTGTTCAGCCTGAATAACGAAAACACAGACAATAGATTGCACACTTTATTGCCTGTCTCATTTCACTGCGTCTCGTCAGAATTCATTAAACATAATACATCATTCAAGCTGAAATATATAACATGTATATTTATACAGAAAACTAAATTGTCTACCACTATAATTTTAAACTGACTATCGTATCGTTTTGTTAACACAATGTTGCCTGTTCTGTATGAATAGTAAACGCTTCAGCAACATTTAACATTCATGAATTTTGTGTGTCATTTGATCAACAGCACCATTGTTTCATAAATAAACAGGGGCATATAAGTGATCAAACCAAGGTAACTAACATAGACACCGCATTCTATGTACGTTGTCGATAACAAAATAGTTGAGTGTCTCAACATACCCAGTAAAGACACCGAATTAGCAGGTTTCATGATATAATTATGCATATAAATATGTGGAGTAACTTAAATAGAAAGGGATCTAAAATCACACTGGAGCCGCGGAAGTCAAACCCTCGCCTGTTGGCATGGTGGTGATGTGTCCAAATTCCACATAGGGGCCGATTTTTACAATTAACCTGAGCTCCAGGTCAACCCACACTAAACTGGGTTCCAATATATTTCTTGGGAAGTAAAGCCATCCGTCGTAAAACTGACCACATCACCCACTGAGTGTCGAATGTCTATAAACATGGGCCCAGTGCGTCTTAAGGCATGTAACAGGGCCCTATACTTGTAATTACAGGTTACACTGAGTTGGCCTGACCTCATAACAGTGTTCATAGATATCTGCATGGGGAAGAAATCTACGACGAAGGAAACTGGCTGCCACATTCATTAGGCCGTGGCCGAGGAAATGGTAAGGGCTAACACTTGATACCCCGAGAACATTATCTGCTACTGGAGCACCTTGATCTGTGCTAACTGTGCCAGTGGTTCAGTGTTGCTGCAGCTGTGGGAACGCTTTATGAAACATATGTTGTTTTGCGCAGTTGTTAACACTTGAGGTCAATGCAGGGTGTCGCTGACATTTGGAAAAAGACGCTTTTGTTATTTATATCCACAAGCCATACGCCGGAAACAATTCGTCCCTAAACCTAGGGTAGACTTATATAAAACAAGCTTAGCATTCTCTGCCGCTCAGTTGCGGAACAATCCTCCACAAGAAATTAAAGACACCACCAATCATTATACATACATTCGCAAACCTGTTTGAGCACTACCTCAGTACAGACTACACGCCCCCATAAACAAAAACACAAAAAGACAATAATAATGGTAACTTATCTCAAACGACATCTAGCCAAAAAACATTCCCATATATATGGCACGTTACACCCTCCTTAGGTATTTATAATGCCCATGTTAAACACTGCCTCAGTGAGTCATTTGTTATTGATTATTTTTCATGCATTTTAATGCTATTGTTCTTTTGTTGTCAAAATTTGCTTCATAAGTGATGTTGAATGAAAGAATGTATGAGAGGATATAGAGAAGAAGGGCAGAATGTCAGACGGGCCTGCGTGCCCAATTCTTAACCCTTTGAAAATAAAGACTTTGGTTCTTTCGTTCGTTCGTTCGTTCGTTCGTTTCTGACCACTATATCGAATAAACAGTCTTAAAGGCTTGGGATAAAATAGATATTTCAAAAACAACATACACAATTAAATTCATTCGTAGTGACCGTCGGGTAATACTGGATAAAATGTGTTTCATGTTGTCCATCATTAAAGGTAGCGCCCAGACCACCATTAAAGACCTGGGTTATTCAAAGGTTTTTGCAGGGTGGCATCAACTTGAAAAATGTTGTGTGGAGTCAATGCGGTTAACGGACGGTCAGTACGCTTTGCGTCAGCCAGTGAGGATTGGCCTATTTCAGCTTCGTCACAACGACATAGCCAACATCGGACAGTGCTAACATCTTCTGTTGAATCTCGATAAACGAAAGTCAAATGTTCGTGGATGCGAATCGGAGTGTCACCTTCAGCATTGAAGAATTCTATGACATTACGTTGCTTTAACCGAAGTTCTTTGGTGGCCATTTTTAAACAGGTACTGTTGTGCAACTTGGGACTGAAACATGTTGATAGCGATACACGGTGCATAAGAGTGGATGAGGAATCTCGCCAAAATTAATAAATTGCACACCGATAAAGTGTTTACATAGATAAAAATGGCATTACTTATTGACCGTCCCTCTTATTATCCCTCAAGTATCTAGGGCCATGGATAGCATTATATGGGACATTGTATTTTACAAACACTGCAATTTATCAGATGAAAAACGTTTTACGTAATACATTTCTTTCACTGGATGCTAGAAACTGGATTCTCCGCATGTTACATAGAACCAGTTTTAACACATTGCTGTGAACCCTCGACAAACAGTGATCATCATGTGCCTTTTTGGTTGGTGTGAGCGATCATGCTTCTCCACAAATTGTGATCTCCGTCGGCAGGGATCAGTTTATGTGTTGACTCCCTTCCGTATCAAGGCATAAGTCTCAATAATTTGCCCGTATCACTCTATCCACAAATCTCTACTTTGTATATTAAAACTGGTTCTATGCAACATGAAAGGACTCTTTTTCTAGCTTCCAATGACAAGGACCGATTGCATAAAATGTTCTTCATTTGAAAGAATGCCGATTTTGCTTGTCATATCTTTGATGCATCTTCCATTTGGTGTTATCCATGTGCCTAGATGTCTGAGTTTCCGCACTTGCCCCAAAATAACGCGTTACTTTAATTGTAAATTCAGACACAATCTGTTTCTTTTATATCACAATGACTTCTGTATTTCTATTATTTAAGCTAAGGCCCATGTTTCACTTTCTACAACCACTGTATCTATCATTCCCCGTAGTTCCTTCTGACTTGTTGCTATCAAGACGGCGTCTAAACAAGCAAAACATCACTAGGCTTTAGAGGTTTGGTTTCACAGAAGAAGGCAGAAAATACCGTAGAAAGCCAAAATGAGTAATCTAAATATTTTCAAAGAGACACAAAGATATCTAATCACACATATGAGAAGGAGACAGTCGTCTGTTTGTCGCAGTGCTAAAAGAGAAAAATTGTAACATGTAAGAGAGATGGGAAGAGAGATAGAGGCAAACAATGAGAGAAGATCCTTGGCAGCCTTTCATCATAGTAGCGACAGTGGTCAGCGAATGATAAATTATGTATGAAATCGTAAGATCTTGAGAAGTATGATCGCGTACGGCAGGCAGTAAAGCAGTAATTGATCAATATGCTATGTTGTAATATAAGATCAATTCATCTCACTTGTCTTCTAACAGTTTCACCGCCGCACCCAGCACCACCATTGACCTGTGCCACCGTCCTGTGCGCCAGTGGCTCAGTCTGTCGCGAGGTAGTAGAGTGCCTTACTTGCCCAATCAAGGTCACGTGTGTTCCTCAATCAGACCTCACAGAAGGTAATTAGTTTTCCTGAACTAATAATTGTGTTTGCTAAATCCTCTGATTGAATTGATTATTTTCATTTGGTGCGCTGGTTACTCCGATGGTAGTTTTAACTCTTAAGTCCGATGTAAAGGAGATTCGGTCGTTTGAGAGTTTGCCTCTAATAGCATGAGATTGCCATAGAAAATTCCCTATTGACCCAGTAGCAAAGTGGCATTTCAAAGCGGAGAGTATTGCAGAGCTCTGTTTCACTTCTCCACACAGATTGAGTGCATATCATGGATTTTCCGCTCAGGGCATGAGAGTGTGCAGGGAAATGAACACACCGATAGATCAGCTGACACTTACCCTGTGCGGAGAGGTATTTTATAACGAATGTGATGTGGTGAGGACTCTCTGTGATTGGGTAGAGAGTCAAATGATCAGGTGGAGAATCCATAACTGGAAAGACTGGCAGAGAAGGAAGTGAGGAGTGGGTCTGGATGATACTTAAAGCACAGAGGAAAAGCCAGACGGACTTTTAATAATATTGTTTGTAGAATAATCGTCACAGGAACTCTCTGGTGCTTTTTGAAGAAGGAGACGAAACGTGGGTAGGAATATTCCGAGTGCACAAACACAGACCTACACTGATGTCCATGAAGTCCCAGAGGTTTTTCGGTGCTGAAAAGAACGACAGTATCAGTCGCATTCGATGTGGCAAACGACAGTTGTTAACTGGCACACAAACCACACAAACTCAGGAGATTTCACAAAGATTAATTAACTGACATGAATGGAATACAGGATATCGTTAATTCTAAGAGAACATTCCGCTTTCTTTGTCACACGATTTAGCAACCTTAGGTAGGTGAGGATTGGTATGTTTGTGTATGTTGGTCTGTGTCTATGTGTAGGCATGTGTCTATGTGTGTAGATCGATGCCTTTGTGTGTGTGTGTGTGTGTGTGTGCATAGGGATGGGCCTGTGGGAGTCGCTGTAGTTAGCGGCTAGACGATGGTGGTCATTGACTCAAATCCGCTTCAGAGCGGATTTTAAAAGTTGTCCCAGGCTTCCAGATCAGCACAAGGTCTGGGTTAGCAAGTGTTGGTCTGTGTTTGCTTGTGTAGCTCTGTGTTTGCTTGTGTTGGTCTATGTTTGCTTGTGTAGCTCTGTGTATGCTTGTGTTGGTCTGTGTTTGCTTGTGTAGCTCTGTGATTGCTTGTATAGAAGTGTATTTGCTTGTGTAGCTCTGTGTTTGCTTGTGTAAGTATGTGTTTGCTTGTGTAGTTCTATGTTTGCTTGTGTAAGTCTGTGTTTGCTTGTGTAAGTATGTGTTTGCTTGTGTAGATCTATGTTTGCTTATGTAGTTCTATGTTTGCTTGTGTAGCTTTGTGTTTGCTTGTGTAGCTCTATGTTTGCTTGTGTAGCTCTATGTTTGCTTGTGTAGCTCTGTGTTTGCTTGTGTAGGTTTGTGTTTGCTTGTGTAGAAGTGTATTTGCTTGTGTAGCTCTGTGTTTGCTTGTGTAGGTCTGTGTTTGCTTGTGTAGCTCTGTGTTTGCTTGTGTAGCTCTGTGTTTGCTTGTGTACAAGTGTATTTGCTTGTGTAGCTCTGTGATTGCTTGTGTTGGTCTGTGTTTGCTTGTGAAGCTCTGTGTTTGCTTGTGTAGCTCTGTGTTTGCCTGTGTAGAAGTGTATTTGCTTGTGTAGCTCTGTGATTGCTTGTGTTGGTCTGTGTTTGCTTGTGTTGGTCTGTGTTTGCTTATGTAGCTCTGTGTTTGCTTGTGTTGGTCTGTGTTTGGTTGTGTAGCTCTGTGTTTGCTTGTGTAGCTCTGTGTTTGCTTGTGTTGGTCTGTGTTTGCTTGTGTTGGTCTGTGTTTGCTTGTGTAGCTCTGTGTTTGCTTGTGTAGCTCTGTGTTTGCTTGTGTAGAAGTGTATTTGCTTGTGTAGCTTTGTGTTTGCCTGTGTAGAAGTGTATTTGCTTGTGTAGCTCTGTGTTTGCCTGTGTAGAAGTGTATTTGCTTGTGTAGCTTTGTGTTTGCCTGTGTAGAAGTGTATTTGCTTGTGAAGCTCTGTGTTTGCTTGTGTAGCTTTGTGTTTGCCTGTGTAGAAGTGTATTTGCTTGTGTAGCTCTGTGTTTGCTTGTGTTGGTCTGTGTTTGCTTGTGTTGGTCTGTGTTTGCTTATGTAGCTCTGTGTTTGCTTGTGTTGGTCTGTGTTTGGTTGTGTAGCTCTGTGTTTGCTTGTGTAGCTCTGTGTTTGCTTGTGTTGGTCTGTGTTTGCTTGTGTTGGTCTGTGTTTGCTTGTGTAGCTCTGTGTTTGCTTGTGTAGCTTTGTGTTTGCTTGTGTAGAAGTGTATTTGCTTGTGTAGAAGTGTATTTACTTGTGTAGAAGTGTATTTACTTGTGTAGAAGTGTATTTGCTTGTGTAGGTCTGTGTTTGCTTGTGTAGGTCTGTGTTTGCTTGTGTAGGTCTGTGTTTGCTTGTGTGGCTCTGTTTTTGCTTGTGTGGCTTTGTGCTTGCCTGTGTAGAAGTGTATTTGCTTGTGTAGATCTGTGTTTGCTTGTGTACAAGTGTATTTGCTTGTGTAGCTCTGTGATTGCTTGTGTTGGTCTGTGTTTGCTTGTGTAGCTCTGTGTTTGCTTGTGTAGCTCTGTGTTTGCCTGTGTAGAAGTGTATTTGCTTGTGTAGCTCTGTGTTTGCTTGTGTTGGTCTGTTTGCTTGTGTTGGTCTGTGTTTGCTTGTGTAGCTCTGTGTTTGCCTGTGTAGAAGTGTATTTGCTTGTGTAGCTCTGTGTTTGCTTAGATTGGTCTGTGTTTGCTTGTGTTGGTCTGTGTTTGGTTGTGTAGCTCTGTGTTTGCTTGTGTAGCTCTGTGTTTGCTTGTGTTGGTCTGTGTTTGCTTGTGTTGGTCTGTGTTTGCTTGTGTAGCTCTGTGTTTGCTTGTGTAGCTTTGTGTTTGCTTGTGTAGAAGTGTATTTGCTTGTGTAGAAGTGTATTTACTTGTGTAGAAGTGTATTTGCTTGTGTAGGTCTGTGTTTGCTTGTGTAGGTCTGTGTTTGCTTGTGTAGGTCTGTGTTAGCTTGTGTAGGTCTGTGTTTGCTTGTGTAGGTCTGTGTTTGCTTGTGTAGGTCTGTGTTTGCTTGTGTAGGTCTGTGTTTGCTTGTGTAGCTCTGTGTTTGCTTGTGTAGCTCTGTGTTTGCTTGTGTTGGTCTGTTTGCTTGTGTTGGTCTGTGTTTGCTTATGTATCTCTGTGTTTGCTTGTGTAGCTCTGTGTTTGCTTGTGTAGCTCTGTGTTTGCCTGTGTAGAAGTGTATTTGCTTGTGTAGCTCTGTGTTTGCTTGTGTTGGTCTGTGTTTGCTTGTGTTGGTCTGTGTTTGGTTGTGTAGCTCTGTGTTTGCTTGTGTAGCTCTGTGTTTGCTTGTGTTGGTCTGTGTTTGCTTGTGTAGGTCTGTGTTTGCTTGTGTAGGTCTGTGTTTGCTTGTGTAGATCTGTGTTTGCTTGTGTAGGTCTGTGTTTGCTTGTGTAGCTTTGTGTTTGCTTGTGGTGGTCTGTGTTTGCTTGTGTAGCTCTGTGTGTGCTTGTCTAGGTCTGTGTGTGCTTGTGTAGCTCTGTGTTTGCCTGTGTAGAAGTGTATGTGCTTGTGTAGCTCTGTGTTTTCTTGTGTAGAAGTTTATTTGCTTGTGTTGGTCTGTGTTTGCTTGTGTAGTTCTATGTTTGCTTGTGTAGTTCTATGTTTGCTTGTGTAGTTCTATGTTTGCTTGTGTAGCTCTGTGTTTGCTTGTGTAGAAGTGTATGTGCTTGTGTAGCTCTGTGTTTGCCTGTGTAAAAGTGAATGTGCTTATGTAGCTCTGTGTTTGCTTGTGTAGAAGTGTATTTGCTTGTGTTGGTCCGTGTTTGCTTGTGTAGAAGTGTATTTGCTTGTGTTGGTCCGTGTTTGCTTGTGTAGAAGTGTATTTGCTTGTGTTGGTGTGTGCTTGCTTCTATCAATCAGTATTTACTGGTGTAGGTATGTGTCTGTGAGTTTAGATCTATTTCTATCTGTCTGTGTATTCATATGTGTATGTACATGAGTACATGTGTCTGTTATTGCAATTCTCCATGTACACAGCAGACGGCACATGTCGGAGAAACGGCTATTCTCAAGCCATCTTGCTGGAGCAACAATCGTCGACGACCACGTCGTACAGCCAGCTGCTCTGTAGGGACCCATCTTCTACATCCACACGTATGTGTCCATCTGGGTCCGTCTGTGTTGCGGCAGGAAGGGACAGAGGTGTGTGCTGCAGGGGAAAGATTAATCCAATTGATCCATAATTCACTCGGATGCTTGCTCGAAGGTGAGTCAATATATTCATCAAGTACCTTGTCAGCTGGCTTAGGTGTTCGTGTCTCACCACAGATTTCGTTCTTCGGCGTTCTGGATCAACTCTGCTGATGATAATCCTCTATGCCACCATCTAATTCCATTCAGCATCATTTCTCTTTGTCTGCCCCTGCAACTCTTGTCCTTGATTTTCACAGAAGTCACCAAGTACTCAAGTGCCTCTCTTCTCATCACATGACCACAGACAACTTTGTCTCGTTCTTTTTGTTGAATGTAACGTTCAAGTTTCATTAGTCTCTTTCAAGCAATCACCGTTAGTTCCTCTGACTGTCAAATAAATTCACAATATTCGTCTTAGGAATTACAACTCTGTTGCTTCCAAGTTCTTCCTAATTTGTCCATATACATTCAAAAAATTAACTGCCATATAGCAAAACAGGTTCTTCAAGTATATAGCACGCCAGTACCCGCTTTCTTACATTTGATGATAGTGACTTATTGCATAAGGTACCTTTAATTTTGTGAAATGCACAATGAAATGTTAATGAGTCCCCAACATTTAATTGTGTGTAAAACGTATCTTAAATATCAATATCTTGTTGTGATTGCATTAATTTATCTGGCCATTGGATCCAATTAAGGAAAGCGAATCACGAACCACAAGAAGCAATCACGGTAGATGATGAAACATCGTCACTGATTCCGAAGGATAATATATGGCCAAATGTTACCATCCATTTATATCACAATTGTGACCGACCATCTGGAGAGAAGTTAAAGTATGAATACAATTAGTGGAATTGCTGAAAAGCTGTGGAAATGTAAGCAATATACAATAACACAAAGTAATGCAGCTTTACAGAAGACAATTACAGAAAACTCAGGACGTTGTGGCGACTAGCCTTCATCAGCAAACAAATATATTCACAAAACACAACAATATAATCACGGAGAAGACCGCCCAGTTACGACATTAAGACAAAAGAGCGTGATGAGGAGAATGAAAGGTTTTTAAAAAAAATGTTAACAATGACGAGAAAATGTAAATATGAAGAAATTAAAAGTATCACAGCCTTGGATTCTGAAATATGTTGGAAACTGTTTTCCTTCAAATTTTCATTTTCTCTTCATTGTTCTCATTTTCTCATCTCTTTATTCTTCTTATCCCTTTCTTATGCCTTGATGTAGTCCACAGGGCGGACTTTTATTATATTTGTGTTTTGTGTATGTATTTGTTTGCTGATGAAGGCTGGTCGCCGCAATGTCCTGTGTTTTCCATAATTTTGTTCTGTAAAGCTGTATTACTTTGTTTTATTGTATATTATTTACATTTGGACAGAAAGACGATCTATCGCCACACTAGGCTTATAATGTTGTTTGCTTTGCTTCTGGGTATCTTCCGCAATTTTAATGTCACACTATCGCCACACTAGGCTTATAATGTTGTTTGCTTTGCTTCTGGGTATCTTCCGCAATTTTAATGCTCTGTGAACGGGAATTTACATTATAATATTTGTTCACTTAATTGTGTTAGGTCCAAACTTCCTTTTTGTTTGTCACTGTATGAGCTAGTGATCTACAGTGCCAAGTGGGCAGGGCGGGATTGCATCTTCTTCCCAAAACGGATTGACATGGTAGAATGAAATATGAGAAATATCAGGAAAGAAAACAAAACTGCAATTTGTGAACAACAAATAGGAAAACAGGTTTCCTGAATTTCGGGTAAGCATATTACACAGCTGCTCATTAGATTAACGACAAGGGTTAGAACAATGAAAAGTACTCTGTGAAGACAGAATCTGTGTCTAAACATAATGTTTGCTCGAAAACTAAGACATCTAGCAAAAATCGCTGCCGAGAGCAACACTGAAGAAAAAGGCCCAAAATAGGAACCAGATATGGGTCTCTGAAGTGTACCATCACATTTGGTAAGCCTTATGGCACGGAGGGATAGGAGGCCAGTTTTTCCCTCTCTTAGCAGACGATGAGCGCAGACTGTCTCGTCCAACAGCGCTAAAGCCTTTGTCAGCGTTAAGTCCTGACCTTTACATTAACGCGCTTGCTTAAGTGAAGGTATCATCATCGTGATGTGCCATGTCGATAAGCGTGGGCGGTCATTTCTCGCCATCTCACTCGATCACCATAGTCGTGCATCAGCTCAGTGCTATTGTCCCCACCATACAACATGGCCAAGCCAATCCTGGTATTTATTTCACTGCCTTCCCTTTGTTCTCTCCCTCTCGATCTTGCCAGTTGTCACTAAGTTCTCTAATTTATGTCATCTCATAACGTGGCCAAAAATTGTGACTGTCTATGTCTAATTTATCGGTTTACGATGTTCATTTGTTTCTTGTAGGCCGTAGTCATTGGTTTTTCTGTCTGTGCATGGTATTCTTTGCATTTTCTTCAGAGAAGTGCAGATATACCTTCATGTAATATAATGATTCCCCTGTTTCCATTTGCAGGTTTACACGACAGGGGCAACCGTTGACATGGTGTGTGATACACTTGGACTGCACAAATAACCAGACGTATTGAAAAGCATTATGTTGTGGCTTGGTTTGTCATATATTTATTTACTAGCTGGAATTCAAGACACTGAAGACAATTAATTCTAACTGATTATTTGATTAGGTAGCAGATCGATTATATCGCATAACAATTTGACTTCTTTCTTTCTGTCTGTCTGTCTGTCTGTCTGTCTGTCTGTCTGTCTGTCTGTCTGTCTGTCTGTCTGTCTGTCTGTCTGTCTGTCTGTCTGTCTGTCTGTCTGTCTGTCTGTCTGTCTGTCTGTCTGTCTGTCTGTCTGTCTGTCTGTCTGTCTGTCTGTCTGTCTGTCTGTCTTCCGTATTTTAGTCTTATTATTTGTTTTCTATCTATCCTATTTGTTAGGTGTATTTGAATTATATATTATATTCTTTCTATCTATTTTTTTGTCTTTTTTCTTGTAAAGTTGTATTTGTAAGACAACTAAAGCTGCAATAAAATACTTTGAGGACTGCTGTCTGTCTTGTTTGAATATATTTTACCCACTCTAATCTAATATTATGCCTCGTCTGTTTTAATACGACATTGCATATCTCAATGACTTCATAGATTGCAATTTTAATGTTATTCTTCTGCATTTTAATGTTACGTGCAGATGTTGCACATAAACGAATGCTTATGAATGTGCCATATCCTGAAGTTAGTTTACTTATATTAGGTCCGGTGATTATGTGTTCGATTCCGCAGACAATGGTATTATTTAAACAAAATCAACTCTGGGCTCCCAGGTCGACCCATCCTAAAACTGGTACCAGAAAGTGTCCGTGAGGTAAAGGCGGCTGGTGTGGTATTGACCACATCCCACGTCGAGTTCTAATGGATCTATAAAAATGGGTGCCACCACTTAATATCTAACACCTCTAAAGACGCTTAAACCAGCCTTTTATTTTTTCTCTTATCACTAGTTATATTTCATCATTTTCTTTATATTTCCATTACCTCTACCCTATTAAACGTCATAAGAGAAGTTATAATTAGGGTCAATTCCAGCCTCAGATTAATAATCACACGACCACATCAGCCACATTTCGAAAATTAATTTGAAAGAGATTGTTGTACATTGGAAGTATAATAAGTTATAATTCCATGACCAGGCTATATAATACAGATTTTTGGTCATGAAAACATGGGCACCAAAACTAAAGAACAAACACGTATCAGTAGATATTAGAAAAGCACACTACGACACAATCTTCCAACCAACTCTATACCACCAATGCCAAACCTGGACAATGACAGAAAACAGAAAATTAAAATTGCAAAAACGGAAATGAGATCTTTGAGAAGAATACTCAATGTATGAAGAGGGGAGAAAATTAGGAATGAAGAAATCAGACTAAAATTGGTGTTATAGCAGCGCTAGATTTATTAGAAAACAGCAAATTAAATGGTTAGTCCACATAACTAGGCTACCAACTAATAGTACACGACAACAAGCAATGAAGTAAAGACCAAATGGAACCAGAAGAAGAGGCCACCGTGTAAACGATGGACAGGGAGATACAGAGTCCATAGGAATCTCGATATATGAAGACCTTTAAACGGGCAACCATTTCCCCGCGCTATTTATGCTTCACCTCGACACCCGAAGGTACAAGAGGAACAAGATAAGATGATGATGATGATGATGATGATGATGATGATGATGATGATGGTGATGATTAGATGAGATGAGGACTTGACTAGTTCTCACTCAGCATACAAGTTACGAGGTCTGCGGCACGCAGCTGTTAAAATTGAACTCGTTCTTAAAGAGTAAGTCAAATTTGAACTGAATCCTGAATGTAAATGTAGTCCGGGAACAGTGGTGTTTAAAATAAAGAGGACGTCTCATTGAGGTTAAACTAGCTACTACGATTCAGTATCACTGAATTAAACCGGAATACATTATCGGTGATTTTCGGCAACATATTGTTTATGTCTCTAATCAGTTAACGATTTTAATTTGTTTCTAATAACGATAATTATAATATTATTATTATTAGTAGTAGTAGTAGTAGTAGTAGTAGTAGTAGTAGTAGTAGTAGTAGTAGTAGTAGTAGTAGTCGCAACAGCAGCAGCAGCAGCAGCAGCAGCAGCAGCAGCAGCAGCAGTAGTAGTAGTAGTAGTAGTAGTAGTAGTAGTAGTAGTAGTAGTAGTAGTAGTAGTAGGAACAGTAGTAGCAGAAGAAGAATTTATAACAGAAACAGTATTAGGCAAATGAAAATCGTTAAATGAAATGAAGAAGATATTTTTATTCCTCATACAATTATCACTGTAAAATGATAATCGTGTGAATTTAAACTAATTAAAATAAGAATAGAGCGATACACTCAGAGGTAATGTAACCATTGCAGTCTAGTGAGTTATATGTTACAACAGTTTGTGAGATTGTTACCATTGTGATCATCTTGTGCTATGAGTATAAGCGAGGGTACATGTTTGCAATCTCAGACGATCACCGGTCTCGCAACAAGACTGTCGTCTTATCGCCATTACACTATGTGGCCACGATATCCGTGTATTTGAATCTCTGTCTTCAATGTGCTCTTTGAGCTTCAAGTCCGCAAGTTGTTACTAAGTACTTAAGTTTAACTCTTTTCATTTAACACGCCCAAAAGTCTTGACTGACTACGTATAATTTCTAGAATAAGTTTTCGATTGTCATTGGCTGACTGAAGTACTGTCTCATTCATTTGTTTTCTGCCCGGTCTTAGTAGTCTTTGTTCTTTGCACATTTCCACTGCCATTAGTAGTTTTTCAGTTCGTCTGATTTGTGTGTGTCCATGATTAACATACGTATAAAAGTAAATGTCTACATGACACTATAACACTCTTTTACTCACTGCAGCTGACAGCTTTTTATTCGTGATAACGTTTTCCATTTCGCAAAAGGCTATTTTTCCCATGATGACTTTTGTTGTACTCTCTACAAGCATCTTTCTCAAATGTCATGAGTGTTGGAAAATAACTGTACTGTTTTAACAGCTGGATCTAAAAAAACTGACACATTATCAAAGTCAGGAAAATATAATAGAACAAACAGAACTTTTCAAAATAATTTTGCAAAAACACAATGGCTATCGTGTCTTGATCACATCCTAAGAGACGAACAAACATCTGCGATGTTCGTCCATCATGAATGACGAGGAGCATTCATTACACTGCATCTTTTGATGAGGAACAAATGACTTGCGCTTTAGTTTTATATAGCGAGGTAGTGGTCGTGCAACTCCGTCGTCCCCGCTCTCTCGTCTGTGTCCATCTGGCTCCAGTGGTGAGCATGGCAAGACGACTGGATGACGGACACAGATGCAGTGGACGTTAGGCTGCCACGGCCAGTTACCCCTGTATATATTGGCTCTCGAGAGCCTCGTGCAAACGACTCTTCCGTCAATTTCTTTACTTTTCAGTTTTAAGACAGGCGTAGCGAAAAGCAATGAGCGTATGATTACTGATAGGATCCACAAGATTTCCTTCGCCGAAGACGGACTGACCGCCAGAACAGACCACACACATATGAGGCGAGAAGCTGCCCACAGAAGGTATTGCTCGTCTAAGTTGCGAACAGATCTCCCGATTTACAGTTGAGCCTCACCAGCGCACAAGTGCACATGGCGACTGACAGGACACGTTCACGCACATGCAAGCCAAGAGTAACATTGCTAAAGCGCGCCCTCCCGGTACAAGGTGATACATGCAAAACCACTGGACGCCTACCGACGAGCTTTCAAGCTACGCCGGCAGGACTGACCGAAAAAAGCTATACCAGCTTACTGACTGCAGGCCCACTACTCGCCTAGAGAGAGTGGGCGCTTATAAAGACTTTGTCGAACGGTCGTACAAATTTTGCACCTTTGCCCGCTCAAACCACGACCCTGGCTGCACGATGCGGTTACATTCTCGAAACGCCTGCCTCGCTAACTTGCGTTGGCTGGGAAGATCCCAGTTTGGTGCACCTCACACAGCCATCCGAGACAACGAACGCTAGATGCGGAACTGATCTTGCGAACCAGACCAGCCCCTCGAACAAACATCTAAGTGTATACTGAAAGGTATCAAATTGGGGAATAGAGGAGGGGTTAGATCTAGAAAAGAATTATATATAGATTTATCAATGCACAACTATATGGAGTTAAAGAGAGCGAGACAAGACACAGACAAAGTCAGTTATGGAATCTAATGATCTTGGGGATTAACGAATAGTCTTAAAAAGTCATAAAAGTCGAGAGAATCAACTTAATTGCACCGGAGTGCATCCAATTTTGCTCGGTGTCTTTTCACAGGTCGGCCTGCCGAAAGTGCCTCACAAAGCACGAATTCCGTAGCTCCAGCGACGACCCCAAGGAATCCCCCAGAAAAATGTACCCGTGAACCAAATGACATAGCCGGGAATCGAACTCACAATCTCTGGAGCGCGAGATGGACGGCTTGACCACTTCGCCATGGAGTTAAGACATGAAATACTGGCCATGTGAAATTGTACTGAAATACGCGATTATTTCAGCACAGACATCGTATCTGAACTCACCGAACTGATTGTGAAATTTATTTTACAATTTCTCCCAAAGCAGTCTCCTATTATATGTCTATGATACGACACTGTCTGTACATTTTGTAGACATTAATGCACGGAGAAATAGATGGTAAATCTGTCTCTCCCTTTGGCAGGTGATGAGACCAGACTTCGAACCCGCGTCCAACCATGCTCATGACATATCAGCGCAGTTCGCTATCAGCTTCGCTAACATGCCCACTTTCGTCACAAATACCATAATTAAATTTACTGAACTTAATATGAAAGGAACACACTATTTACAGTATGAGATTGATTAGTTAATGTACTTTTACACTAACGGAAGATACAGTAGGAATTGTCTCTTGCATCAGCTTAAAATAAAGTAGTAAATTGAAATGGCTAACGCAACACACGGTGAAGTGCCCCAGAATACGTGGAGGTCTAAAACTATTGTTGCTGATGATGATGACGATGCATGTGTTGACGATACTAATGATGGTGATGATGATAATGAGGGTGATAATGAGGATGGTGATGACACTGCTGGTGATGATAATACGATGGTAATAATATGATGATGATGATTTGTATTATGATAATGATGATGGTGATGATGATGCTAATGCTAATGATGACGATGATAATGATGCTGCTGAATATTATGATGATGCCGCTTTTTCTTCCGATGATGATTTTAATGATGATAATAATAAAGATTATTATTATTATAGCAAAAATTATATTATATTACGTTATTGAGAAATACAATTATTAACGAGGCCAAAATATAACACCAGATGATGCAAATAAGGTATTGTCAGGACTCAGCTTTGGTTATACAATTCGTTTCTTCTTGTATTTATATTTGTTTCTGAAACTGCAGCTGAACTCCGTGGTTTTCTATTGGTGTTTGTTAATGCATTCATTGTTGCTGTCCTACGGAGCCTGATGGAGTCACACATAGCTGACATCGTCGATACCGAATGATAGTGTCGTTAGGAGCTGATATAATTCATTCCAATTACATATGTGACTTCTTTCTCTTGAGCTCAGCTCTGTAAACATTATCTTGAATGTTAGACATTATATTTAAGTACCGCAGCTCCCTGATGTTTCCCTCTCAGTATTACACTTGATTATGTGAAACTCTCATTCTTTACTTCGGAACAAACTCACACTGTGCACAAGTAAAACGTAGAGCTTGATACTCAACTCAGATTCGTTTTTCCACAATGTATTGACTAATCACGAAATACACTTCATTCATACTAGCGCAACTACTCAACGTTACGAATTAACTAAACTACTTAACAAACACAATTCCTAACAACATGTTACTAGCGGCACAATTTGTGGCCGTGCTACTTGAACCAGAGAACCATGTCCAGACTTGACCATGGCTCTCGTCCAACTGATTGTTGGAGGACACGCCGTCCCCTCGCTTACCGTCCACCTTGCCGTCCTCATGGCAGGCGTAAATCTGTGAACCGCCCGAGCTTCCCGCTGAATTGCGCGAAGCTCTGTATTCCACCGGTTCGCTATTCCATGACCTATTATAGGATCATGGCAGATAGCAGCTTTGATTATTGGTCTTAAAGACCATTTTATCGAAAGAAAGTAGAATACAACACAAGATACGTTTAATGATATAGTTAGCATGATTATTGTTCATAATGATCACTTTACCTAAAGAAACTTGAATAAACCACAAGATGATACTAATGATATAACACTGGATTTGGCAACAGAACAAGAAGCATACACTTGATCAACATATCAGACTCGACCAACGTGCTAAGAAAATTCCAAAATGCACCGTCTGAGCTGAATTGATAAATAGCAGTCTAAAGTCAGCCTCATATCACTTGTCTGGGTGTACTCACGAACTGGGCGATGCAGCTGGCATACAGTGCACAACTACAAGTGGAAAGAAGCATGGGCAGGACCGATATAGTCAATGTAGTACGGACCCAGCTGGATGTTACCGACGAGTCTTTAACGCTAGTTCTGTTATACGAAATGTGAATGAAACCTGACCAAGCACGTTAATGCAGTCTTGGAGGGCAGAGAGAAGACATTGAAACGAACTACTCATGGGAACAGTGAGTAGAAATACTTTGAGATGGCTGTTGCTTCGGAGAACTCAGCACGCATGCAAATACCCAATGTGTGAGTATGTCGATCGTGATAACAAAACTTAACATAAGACATGGTATAGCTGTCACGGTTATTGTTAATGTCTATCACTTACCTACATAAACTAGACTAAAACAATAGATTATACTAATGATATAGGTAGCACAATCACTATTCATAGATATCACTTTACGAAAAGAAACAATAATCAAATTAGGAACAGAAACATTAATAAAATGCTAGATTATACTAATGACATAATTGGTACAGTTACTGTTCACAATGATAACTGCACCCACAGACTCTTGAATAAAATACTAGAATATACTAATGATATAGCTGGTACAGTTACTGTTCACATTGATAACTGCACCCACGGACTCTTGAATAAAGGACTAGAGCAGTGGTTCTCAACCTTTTGTGACTCGTGCCCCCATCCACCATATTTTCAGAACGTCCTCCCCTCCCCTTTTCGTATTTCCTACCTAAAAATTTGGCCCGTGTCCCCCCCCCCCTTTACCATATTTTCAGAACGTCATTCCGCCCATTCGTATTTCCTACCTAAATATCCCACCCCGCCCCTACACAGAATACGTAATAATGGAAGCTAAATGTAATAGCACATACTAAAACAAGTCTAGACGTCCACATAAAACGTGGTTTGTGGGTCTACTTACTGTGGCATGTTAGAAGAAGACGGAGGTCCCATTTAAAGGTGGTCTCTGTAAATATATTTTGTATAACAGGTAGACAAGATACAGGAAATGATTTGGCAAGTTTTGTCTAGAGGCATCTAAAATGAGATAGATAATCATTCCCGCTTAGCCCTTTAGAGGAACCAGTTTTCCTGGCTCAGAACCCCCACTGTGCCTCTTTGACCCAAGCCCAAGTAATTACACAGAAAATTTATAAAAGAACGAAAAGGTCCCCTCAAGGCCATAAGGAGATCTGGACTATTCGCCCCTGTGCAACCGAGGAATTTGTTCTCTCACCATAATGTTGTCAGTGTGCTTTCAGTCCGCCACATTAGATCTCTCCTTTTATTTTATTTGTGTCAAATGTCACTTGTACAATTAGACATTTAGACTTTTATGATTCAACAATAGTGAACATAAACATTAACAATAACTACTTTACACCAGTTGGAACAGACATCTACATGATAGGTGCTTGACAAAAGTTGGACATACATTCACAAGGAAATGATTACACCAACAGTTGAACAAGTCATACATCATGAAAGATACTGGACAACATCCATACAGGACCTTCACAATTCACCATAACCAACAACAGTAGAATAAGATATTCACCAGGAACAATACTTGACAGTAACTGTACAAGACATTCACCTGGGACATTAAAAAAAAACACTGGTTACAACAACACTCTTTATTAAGTTGATTGTGGAGGTTGAGTACGGATCACTGGTTCCTCCTTGTCACTTTTGCATTTCAAAAAGGCATGTAATAAACATACATATATGCAGAATATACCTACAGATAAAAAACATGGTACCATTCTCATAATTACCCACCAACCTAATCTCAGTCTTCACCACAACTCTCCTCCTCTCCAACTAGAACTCCTCACCAACACTACTTCTTCATCCTCACAGATTTAATCTAACAAATGTTATGTCCTTCATTCTTCACTGAGGAAAACTGTTAGGAGTGTTTGAGTGGACAAGTCATAGGTAAATACTGCTAGATCTGGTCTGTTATCGTCCTGTTATCACCAGTAAGCGGTGTTGGGAAAGCTCCAGGTAACAGCTTTTCCATGCTATGTCCCATGCAATACACTCCCTCTTGTGAATTATAATCTGAAGAGTTAAATATGTGATGAATTTAAATGATGACCTGACTGCCGGTTAAGCTGATGACGGGGGTACTTCAGATAGATGAGGATATAATCTTCCTGATAATAGGAGATACATTCTCGGTGCATGTTGACCATAACTTTCTGAGGTCCACCCAGGGGTTAGGAAACAATCCATCACACTGCAGCATATCACCGTACAAGTCTGACCTCACCCAAGTTTCAAGTCCTGACAAACAACCACTGTGTAGGCACCATGCTGGGTGTCCTTGAGGTTAAAGTCCCAAGTCAATAATCCACTGCATGACCACTACTACACAATGTTCCAGATGGGGATAAACACAAGATACCTGTTCTTGTTTTTAGAACATCACTTATAATAATCCAGATATTGGAAATAAACAGTCAACTCAGGCTAGCCTCCTCCCATGAATTCTACAACCATTCTTGAGTAGGTATTTCCCAAGATACTGACTATCCAGACTTGAGAAAATAATGGTAAGTTTCAGGCACACAGCAACTATCTGTTCATGGCCTATCTGAGACACTGAGTCCAGGAGGTCACTCTATATGAATCAGGATATTCACTTCCAATATTGAAGGTGATCTCTGTCATAGTGATAATAGAGGAGTCCATCCTGTGTTGGGTTTAATGAATGACCCATTAAGTACTCACATCTTTGGCAAATGAGTTTACAGAATTAGACTGATAGCTTCCTGAAAGTTGGGTGGTTCTAATTATTTTAGTTCCACTTTTTGATAAGGGAATGGCAATCCTGAGGTAGGGACTTTCATTGTATGTCCCAATAAAGAAGCCTTCTCCACCTTCCCTGTTCTCTGTTGATATGCAAAAGGTACAACATTTTCTATACATGGGTATTGAATAAATGTCATATCAAATCATCAACACACCCACACAGAGACATGGGGAGGAGGAAGGAGGGGTGTTATTCAAACAACATCTCTCTTTGGTGGTGATAGGTGTATTCCACCCTAATGGCCTGTGGGTGATATATTTTCATTATCAACCCCATATCTGTGATAAACACAGGATCATATGCTGAATCAGGGACAGGATTATACAATCAACACTGTTAACCACCTGATTACACAAGTCAAGGTTCTCTCAGGGTTTAAACCACATGAGTTCTGGCCACCCTGAGACAGACATTGCAAGGCATATTTTATGAAGTGGACAGCATGAAACAAAGACCATGAGATAAGTATTCCAAGATACATTTCATGAGAAGACAGACATGTTGAACCAAACATCATTAGGCATATGTGAGACAAATAAGAGACAGACATTATCCATAATTGCATTAGGCAATAGCATTATACCAGTAAGCAAATACACAATCCTTTTAGGTGGTACTTTGGGATATAGATGTACTATCTCATTCACACCCACACCACAATGCCAAGGTTCCTTTTGCAGCCAGACCTGGTTTACAAACACCATCAAATCATCACCATCATCATGTGCTCTTTTCCCCACTGGGTGAAATCATTATCCACTCCAGGAGGTAATCAAGCTAAATTGCTTAAGCAATATTTCACATGTGTAAACAAGCACATATGAAAGAAAACATGTATTTTCCACAATAAAGTCTGCATGAGCCATACTTAATATTCAGCTGACTAGACACAGGTTCGAACACATATTGTCCCTTTTTGGAACGCAGTTTATTTGAACCCAAAACCAATGTTGCAGGAAACAAATGCCATATCTCTTCTGAGATAAACTGCATTCAAGGTAAATCTTAGAAAGAGCCCGTTGCAGTACTCATGAGCTTAAAATAGCCACCAGGCCTTACATGACTTTGTAATTCTGGAGTGCCAGGCATGTTCCGCAAACCTGGATATAATGTTTGTCTTTCCTTCTGCTAATGTGAGAGGTTACTTATAAATTCACCATCATCACTCACTCAAACATTCTCAGCATTTACAAGGAAAAAGATACACGTCACTCACACATTCTGATCCAGAACTGACAAACGTAGACTCACAAGAGCAGTTTACAGTTGGTCTAAGAATGAGCAAGATAGGCATTCACATAGGAATCTAGAATGCACAAAGGTTTGCGAATATGCAATGAGGGTAATTTACAGTCATCAAGCATACGCAAACAGTCACAGCAGGGGAATGATAGACAATTGGAGTATCCAGCGCGGGAGACCTAACAGGCTGAAGAAGCATCATTCAGAATAACTTCGCAATGAAGTTCTGATTTCACTTTCACGTTTTCTCATAAAAATAGTCAAACATTGCCTCTTTCTCCCCACCAGGCATACTCACAACGTATATAATGATGTTATAGAGGTAACTGAGGTGTGGAAATATCACATCCTACAGAATTATTGGGGCACAAAAGGGTCACCCCATCTTTGATAGCACCGCTCCAGTTGATGTCAAAATGTCTACTCCTTAGGCTATTAGGTTTCGCCTACAAAAAAGCGTTACTACCCAAGGGTTAGCCTATCAAAAGATGGGCATGCGCCTTCTCTCTTCCCTGTTCAGTTCGAGAACATTCGATTCTAATTATATACAGGCTATCCGGATGGTCGCCGTTCACGATATAAAAGTATTGAGAAAAGTGTAGTGGACTGGGGATGTGATGACTAACTCCCCATGTGACACTTACCTTATAAATTGAATTTTAGACGGGCGAGAAGTACAGAACCGTAAAGTATGAAGGGAAAAACAATATAAACTAATCGGTTCTTGTATTAACGCGATCTTGAAATAATCTTCATCCCCCCGTCCCCCGCCTGGAAACCATAAAATTCCCCCCCCCCCCCTGAGAGGGGGCAGAGAAATAAAAACATGGAAGTCTTGGCCACGTGGCTCAATCGAGGCAAGAATACAGACCAGATTTAATGCTCTAGTGCAGTGGTTCTCAACCGGTGGGGAATTCCCACCCCACCCCGAAGGAATTTTAGGGTTTCCAATGGGGGGGGGGGGGATTAAGATTATTTCAAGATCGCGTTAATAAAAGAACCTTGGACGTTATATTGTTTTTCCCTCTATACTGTACGGTTCTGTACTTCTCGCTCTTCTGAAATTCGTTTTATAACGTAAGTAGATCTGCAAATCACGTTTTATTTAGACGTCTAGACTTGTTCTAGTATGTGTTATTAAACTTAGCTTCATTTGTACGTATACTGTGTAAAAAAAAAAGGGGGGGGGGGTGGTGGTTGTAAGGAGGAAATACGAAAAGGAGAATGACATTCTGAACATATGGTGAAGGGGTGCATGGGCCAAAAAAGGTTGAGAACCACTGCTTCAGTGATTATGTGAAAACTATGACCGCCCTCCCTCCCCCCAATCCCTTCTCTAGATTCAGCTTGCGAATTCTCACTGGTCCTTGGCTTGGCTTCAGCTTGCGGCTTCTCTGTGGATTTTTACGTGGCTTCTGCTGGCTTGTTTTGGGTTAGTTCCCTATTGCCTTTTAGTAGGCCTCTCTCTGTTTTGACTGCTTGCAGAATTTCTTCGTTCTCCTTCTTTATCTGGGACATGCTGCGCTGAATTTCCTTTATGTCGTCCAGAAGTTTTGCTTTGCTGCTGTTGTCTTGTTTTTGTGTTTTGTTAATTAATTGGTGTTGGCGTCAGGAGTAACTTGATTTGCTTCTTGAGCTCGCCAATATGGCCTTGCAGCTAAGATTTTTCAGTTTGTGAGATGCCGCCTGTGGCTGTCTTGCATCTCTGCCGTGCTTCCTTGGATAGAGTGTTTGTAGTTATGGCGGTCGTTATGGCATCTGTGTCTTTGGAGGTAGGGACTCGGTGTTTGCGCATTCTCTATTGTCATTAGGCTTTTGGAAGTCTTTGTCCTGTTTGGCCAGCGGACATTCCTTGAAGGCATGGTGTTTGGCACAGTATCGGCAGATCTCTGTCTTGCTGCGGCACGTTGTTCTGCCGTGGCCAGTCCTTTGGCACCTTGAGCATTGTGTGATTCTTGGAATGAATAATTCAGGCTGTGGATCTTTCCCGTTCATCGATACTTTGACCGTTATAACGACCGTTAGAGTAGTTGGCATATCGGAGTAAGCCTTGAGCCGCTCCGCCTTTGTGACTTCAGTATCTGGTCGTCTGTAAGCTCCACCTGGTTGCGTTTGAACACCCATCTGATCGTCGCATGTCGGATTTTCGACTATGCATCTTTCTCCCCAATATGTGTCTGGGTTGTCTTTGATCTTGATTGTGGTGAGTTGTGGTCGCTTCATATGAGGTTATTGGATGTTTTGGCGCTTCGCTGCAGCTCGCAGGCAGGTTCTCTCCTCTCGTCTTCTTGAAGGTCTTTGTGAAGGTAGCGGCTTCTACGCTGCTCGTCTTGAACATCTGGTGTTTTCTTGTTTAAGTCTTGGAGCGAGCCATTCTTCTCCCCCATATCAGACTTTTTGAACAGTTGGGTTACTTGTTCTCGACAAGGCTCAACAGTTGCGAATTAGGTTCGTAGTAGTAGTAGTAGTAGTAGTAGTAGTAGTAGTAGTAGTAGTAGTAGTAGTAGTAGTAGTAGTAGAAGTAGAAGTAGTAGTAGTAGTAGTAGTAGTAGTAGTAGTAGTAGTAGTAGTAGTAGTAGTAGTAGTAGTAGTAGTAGTAGTAGTAGTAGTAGTAGTAGTAGTAGTAGTAGTAGTAGTAGTAGTAGAAGAAGAAGCAGCAGCATCAGCAGCAGCAGCAGAAGAAGAAGAAGAAGAAGAAGAAGAAGAAGAAGAAGAAGAAGAAGAAGAAGAAGAAGAAGAAGAAGAAGATAACAATACAGATCATAAATCGAGATAGCTCAGACAGGAGAGAAACTACGCCCTGAATAAGTGCCTCCAGGATATCCGTGTTGAACACTCACACAGTTAATTATTCAAACCTTAAAACGCAATACTTCAAAGCTAAACAGGGACACGTCCGTTTTTTGGGCAACATAAACAGGATTTTCCTGGATATATATGTCATATTATAAGCTTAGCTCTCACGGTACAATATTCATCAAGCATTTCGCAATCGGAAGTGTGTTGTCTTCTTGTGAATTTTGTCTTCGTTTCAGAGATTCGGCTGAATTTCGTGAAAAAGATGTTTATTACAAATTGTCGTTTACGAGGGCTGTGGTATCAAAACTACAGGTGTTACGATAGGACTTCAAAAGAAATCGTTATTTTTTTATGTTCCCCCCTCCCCCAAATAAAACAAACATAACGATGTCTTTAGAAGAGGTGGGGAGTTGAATATATTTTGAAAATACATAAAGATCATTTTTCGATGTAGTTACCACTGCATTGAATGCAAGTCCTCCAGCGTAGATAAGTAATTAGATTCTTGGAGAAGAAACTTCTCTTGGTCACAGAAGTCACGCCGTTATAAAACTTCCTACTCCACTCACACACTTGATGGACTGACAGGCATGCATTACCATACTGGATCTTCATTCGCCGATGAATTTCTGTAGGCTTCACCCCATTCTTCTTCTTCTTCTTCAGCGTTCCGAGCCAATGATGTTCTTTGCTGCAGATACAATCCGTCTCCATTCGTCTCTCTGGTTGACCTTCTCTTGCCAGTCGTTGATTCCAAGTGCTTGTAGATCTGTATGTATGTTATCTCTACACCGTCTTCTCGGTCTACCTCGGGGTCTACGGTCATTTATTTCCTGAGTATAAGCGAGTTTTGTTTCCCTATTGTCTTCCATTCTTTCTATATGCCTCAGCCATTGTAGTCTATTAGCCTTCATGATACCAGTGATTAGCGGGAACTTAAACAGATCATAAATGTCTTTGTTACTTCTTCTTTTCCACTCTCCACTTTGTATATCCCTAATGGGTCCAAAGATGCGTCTTAAAACTTTGTTCTCAAAGATTTGTAACAAGGCTTCGTCTCCTTTCGTTGTACTCCAGGTTTCAGAGCCATACAGCACAAATGGTCTGATCAGTGTTTTGTATATTGCTTCACCCCATTAATGATTTTAAAAAAACACAAAAGAAAAAAACAAATACGGATACCAGAACGCTGCTCCTCTTTGGTGCATGCAACAATTGGGACGGCCATCTTTAACTTGTCATTATGACTTCAACCTGTTCGCCAGAACCATGATGTCACGTGCAAAACACTAGTGACATCTTTAACAGACAATATTGACAAGGTACAAGACAATGGCAAGGTTATTGCAATTTCTATCACTCTTTTAAGTTTTTCATGTTAAGCCCGCTCGTACAATAAAACACATTTTTTAAAAGTTGGTTGCATGTTCTTTACATGGATTTGCAACATACCCCAGCATTTATTGACTATTTTGCGATTACCTAAACAATTTTACATTCAGTAGTTTGCTAACCTCCGTGGCGATGGCGTTGCGGACGTGATTCGTAATGCCGCTTACCCGCGTTCGAAACACAGCGGTGGTCGATTTGGCAGCAGACCGTGTCGCGCCGGTTTTAATGTTTTGGTATGGGAGCTGGTCGTTCAGAAAGCAATGGCAAACTACTGAACGTAAAACTTGCCAAGACATCAATTAGTTAGTTAGTTAGTTAGTTAGTTAATTAGTTAGTTAGTTAGGTAGTTAGTTAATTAGTTAGTTAGTTAGTTAGTTAGTTAGTTGATAAATCATCCACATTGCACATCGAACCATTCAGCCCATAATTGCTCGGATCCCCTCCTCAGCAAATCCCGCAGCGTGTAGCGGCTAACGACACCAGTTCTGTGTTGGTTTGTCAATCTTCTTTGGCTTCCTGCGTAGTGTTCTTGTTTGGCCACACCTCTTTTAACTTGCTGTTCTCGCAGCCTGACCATGGTTGTAGATTCCCAGTCATCGCTTGGTTCTCTTAAAAGACTCGCTTCTCGTAGAGCATTCAGAATGTCTGCCTGGTCCATGGCTCGTCCGCCTTCCACAATATCCATAACTGCAAGCCTGTCAGCCTGCTCATTCCCCTGTACACCCGCATGCCCTGGCACAAAGATGAAACTAATCTTTGCCAGCCGAGACCACTCCAGAGACAGCAGCCACTCTCATCAGACCCACCCCATCTCTATCCTTGTGAGCATATTCATTGAGTCACTAAGGACACGTTCCCGATTGAATGTCTGTGTCTCGAGCCATCTTATTGCATTACTTACTGCCATGGCTTCCATAGTCAGGCCAAGCAAAATCGTCAGACTCTACCTTCACACTTTCCCCTCCGGCCTGAGCTGTAAAGGCCCATTAACGTCTTACTCCTCGGACCATCGACACATCCGTGTAAATGACAGCATCATCCTCTAAAGAATTCGCGAAGATCAGAGTCTGCACTTCTGCCTCCACAGCAGCTGAATTTTCTTGTCTGCATTTCCTGTCTAGTCAAGACAACAACAACGGCAGTAAAATGCTGGTGTTGACTGCACGTCCTGAAAAGGATATGCAACTATAAAATAAAAAGTTTGCAATAGCTTAAATTTACGGCCGACTCCTCATACCATCGAAATCAACTCAAAGCGACTGCCTCCAAATCGAAACCTCGACATGGTATGTCGAGGAAATAGAAAACTGCGAGTCACTAACGCCTAAGCCAAAGCAAATGTGTCATAGGATATGCATACCTCTTAAGGTACCATACTAGATCAAGCATTACGTAATCTGTGTGGACTACGCGTAAACGTTTGTCTTCATCTTAGAGTCTCAGTGTGGACTTGGGTGATAATATATTTATTGCTATATTGCCAACGAGCCCTTTCTGACGTAACTAGGGGTATTGAGATGCGGCTACGTTGACACTCTTTATGAATTACACACTGATACACCGTGAACACAACTCGTCACCACCGAGTGATAGAATGGCATCATGTATTGTTTCTATGCGGCACAATCACTGGGATATTCAAAGTTACATGTACACTCACGACATTGTTTACACACTGATTGTAGTACGTCCTGCTATCCAGGCTATCTAATCAACTACAATGATCTACACACACACTCTTCTACCCTACTTACAGTCCTGTTACACATGGTCGCATGGCGCCTACATTCACAGGCCGGCAACCTCTGCCCACGGCACACGACTCGACTCCGTGCTGTAACATGTCCACCCGCCTGGTCGCGGCAACACTATTCTCATCAATCGGTCCACGCTTGAAATATCTAGCGTACACTCATTTACTGGCCGTCGACGATTCTCGGCGTTTCATCGCCACAAGGAATATTCAGTTCTCAGCCGACACACTTCTCTGCTTTCGTGATCTGTCTGTCATGGCTTCCCAACCCCGACTGACTCCCTTTGTCCGTTCGCCCTGCTCGACCCTCCTAATCACGTGGCCTCCTCCTCGCAATTCTATTGGCCACTATCTTTAGCCCGTTACCGGTGTCTTTTCCCTTATCACTCTCCGTACTTATTTATCACTATTACTGTTTCACCAATCTATGTTGCTGTTAACCAGGTCTTAAGTAATCTGACTCATGGCATATGCCCCCCGCAATTTCAAAAATGTTCTACATTTTTGGGTTCTTCCTTATCTCTACACTTGACATGAGTCAGCTTGGTCGCACATGCCTGTCCCTGGTCGCACATATCTGTCTACTGCCTCATGCCTTTGAGCTTGCTTCTCATTTCCCTTTAACTTCCCTCTGTGTTACGTTGATATTCTGCCATACCTTCACACAAATTATAATGTCGGACACGAATATCCGTCTATTCCCAAATAGACCTCGTGTGGCCTCAACCCCCTTTGTTTTCGGCAAGTTGAGGACCAACCTACTATGAGTCCCAATGTCCCACCCCGGACATTCCCATAAGGTTCCTCATTTATACCTCGGTACAAGCAACTGACACCCTCCCCAGCCCTTAAGCCCTGGGTGCAGGAACGTGTGTATGCAGACATCAATTTCACCCATATTTTGTTTAAGCTCTATTTTTGCTCCTGAGTAGTCTATGCTACGACTGTGGATCTCTTTGGTGCGAGTACCTATGACTCTTGTATATGTCTTGTCAACGTGTGTGCGTGGTTGGCTGCCATTAGTTACTTCTGCTCTGTGGCTATCTCTTCCCTTTATTTGCCTTCTGTTTATCCCTGGTGTTCTTGCTACTAACTTTTTCCTTGTCGTGTTCCTAATACCATGACCCTTATATACCTTGATATACATCTACTACCATGCCAAAGTACTACATGTTAACATATTATATGTACAAAGTGCTACCACTTGGTACTATTATCATTGGTACTGCTAATAATCCTACTCCACTATCCTTGTATTCTTTCTTTCACCTGTACTTGTACTCTGTTCTCTCTCTCTTTCATTCTCTCTCTTTCATCCATTCATCACAATTTTCTCTCTCTCTCTTTTTTTTTTTTTTTTTTTTTTTTTTTTTTAATAGTGTTTAATTTTTTATTCTGTACTCTGTCTTACAACACGCATACTCGAACCTCAAATGTTCCGTCTATGCCTGTACGCTTCCTGTATACCGGTGTGCAAGTATCCCAGTTGTGTTCAAATTGATTCTCATTCGCACAAATTCCTACTCTCAGTCTTCTCGTCCCCTTTTTCTCACTTCGCTGTCACTCCTCATGTTCTCATGTTATGTATCTGTTACCACAATCACATAAGTTTCTCCTACCAATTGTACATGTCTGTCTTTCCAACTTACAATATTGTCATAAAATCTGAATAGTATATAAAGTTGGACTCACATGTAATATTTCAAGCACTATTCAAACTTTCACTCGCCCATCATTATCATCTTTGTGACATCAATATGTATCACTGGTAGTAATGTCTCAGTTACCTTCTTCTTCTTTTCTTTTTTTGTTATGGGTGTCATCTGTGATATATCGTGGTTTTAGACCCACTGTCAACCTTCCTGCTCTGGTAGATGTTGATCCTTCTTTTTTTTTTCCAGTTATGAGCATTCATCAGTTTCTAGCATCTCTAGCACCGACATCTCATTTTATACGTTATGTGTTACAATCAGGTAATAGTACAATCAACACTGTTACAATTATTGTTAAAATTACCTGCATACTGATTACAAATATACATGGCATGATGATCATGATCATAAGAACGTACTGATGTTTATGGATGTACTTAAAGCCATTAAAATTATATTTATCTCTATCTACGTATATTATGAGTTTTGTTTATTGAATGATTGTGAATGTTATTAACTATTACTCTCTTGGTTGGTTCTGGCTGGTATCTGTCTTCGCTAACTGTATCTTCTACCCATCAGATTCTCAATCTTCCTTGCGTCTGTCGGTTCTCAGCCTCTTCAGTCAGCTAGTGAGGTAGCATCTTTGAGGTACCTTCGACATTATCTCTTCTGCTCAGTCATTTACACCCCTTAACTATCTGAAATTAACAACAGCCTTGTGTGTATATATATCCATACATACATATTTACATTCACAATGGCATATTATATTACAGCAATCCTATCACATTTCCTACATTGACATGTTATCATGGTCAGTACCACAACGTGCTAACCACTGGACCAATCCCCTTGTATGAACGCATGGTTCCTAGATGATAGTCTTACCGTATGCCCTATTGTACTATCGGGATTTTGTCCCTAATCTGACCAGATCATTTTATCATATAGTCGGTTGTAACGTTTCTTAGGCCATGTTATTGCTAGCATTCACAGACTTCATGTCTATATTTTAACCACACTATTACACCTCTGTGATGTTTGTATTTTTTTTTTCCCTGATGACTTTACCACCTCATCATGTTACTTCAATCAACCTTATACCTATCAATGCATTCATTCTACTACAACATTTCTACCTGTACCAATCACATACACATAGCTTTTATACACTACAAGTATATACAAACATGTATATGACATAAACATGAATATGACATGTATATACAATATACCTATCCTACGATACGAGTTTCACGTAGGAACATGTGATGTCTCCTTAACATGTAGTATTGTACAATGATTTGCATCTTCTTTTGTAATATATGTTGTTATTGATTTGAACTTATCTATTTCTTTTGTCTTTTCTTTCCTTTCCTCATCTGTTAACCCTATACTTTTCCAATACCTATTCCAATTCCTTATTTTGATGTCCTGTGTTCGTTTATTTATTTGATCTTTTGGAATTTCCTCTTGTTGCCATTGTGCTAACAGAGCGTCTGTGTCAATGTACCGTAACGTGTGGCCTCTTTGGGGGAATTTCATTCTCCCAACCCGATTCTGTGTAGTCTGTAACATCTGTTTGTTTTATCTTCACCTTCTCTGTTGACCTTTCTTCTTGACTGTTTTTCTTGATGCATACGCCCTCTTCGTCCTGTAACCTATACCCAGATACTGACCTACTCTCTTGTGCTGAACATGCTTGTTGTACCATTTGTTTTTCTAACCTGTTAGCACATGTGTGAGTCAAGTATGGCATAAAAAATTGTTTCACCATTGCTGTGCTGTCGTTGAACTGTGGACAATCCACTCTAAAGTTTTCCACACCAAAGACTACTTTCTCCTTTTCGTACTCTGTTAGGTCTGGCCTAAAATTTAATGTATCCCATGTCAGTTCTTGCTGTGTCAACTGTCTTAGCTCTTCGCGAATATCAACTGGTCCATGCCTATCGTCCCATGATTGTGTCGTTACCGTCGGGACACATTCCCTGTACGGTCCCTGTACTGGGGTCCCTTGTTTGTCCTTGAATTCTTCTGTATTCTTCGCCTGTATGGTAAATGTCTGTTCCTATGTCTGATGGGTCATCATCTACTTTAATTTTAATGTCTTCTGTCGGGAATGTCCATGCCGCATCGCAATCTGCTATTTCTAAGTTCTCTTTTTCCCATATGTTTATGTCCTGGGGTGTGCACTCTTTGACCTCTGGGATATTGCCCAATATTAGCTCCGTTGTGGGATGTGGTAACACTGCCGCTTTTTTCCGCCCTTTGTAGTAAGGACAGTCAATGTCTGTCCAAGCTACTCTATACTGCTCTAACGCCCCGCCAAATGTTCTGCACGTCACTCTGTCGTCTGTATAGTCTTCGTCTCTTACCATCTTCCTGTCTACCCCCACAATTGTTGTCCCTGTGTCTCTAACCATTTTCACTGCAAAACCATTCACTAATGCTCGTCGAACGTCCAGATTTCCGTTTGTTATGTATGCAGAGTTGGCTTCCTGCATATACACTTTGTTGTCAGTCATGTCGCCCTGACAGTCATACATGTGTGTTGCATTTGTGTCTTGTTCATCCTCGTCGCTGCTGGACATGGCGTATGCCATGTTGGTGTCTTCATTCAGTTTTCTCAGACTACACGTCCTTGCCAAGTGGCCATAGCTTCTACATAACCAGCATTTCAGACTGTCTCTATAGTCTGCATACCTATTGCTTCTTCTGACCGACATATTCTTGAGGTATGACTTATACTCAGGATTTCGGTCGCACATTTCCAACGACCCATGTTGGCGATCACAATATTTACATTCTCTTACTGGGCCAGTTCGAACTACGTCCGCTTGTCTCGGTGGATTTGTGTATATCTATTCATTGGTTGATATTTACTTCTGGGTCCGTATGATTGCCTTCGATCAGAGAACCTGGCAGCTGCTCCTACTATAAGTTCTGGCTGTGCCCCCTCTGCAAAAATCTCCCTATGGGCATTATAATACGCCTCACCCTTGGACTCCATTTCAGTTATTGTGGCGCATTTATTTTCAAGCAGGAACGTTGCCATGGAGTCTGGCACAGCTGAAATAATTTTATCTCTCAGCATCAGGTCTCTGTGCTTTTCGGGGTCGTTGCCTACTCTAGCTGCCTTCAGCCATTTGTCATATAGAGATTGAGTTTCGGCCATGAAATCCATGAAGGTTTGGTTCGACTTTGGAGTCAGTACTCTAAATGCGGTTCTCAGACCCGCCTCATCTAAACTAAAATGTGCCAAGACTCTTTCCTTGACATAGTTGTAATCAGTTCGCCGATGCTCCGGGATGCCCTCTACCACCTTCAATGGCTCCAAGGCCAAATGCTTATGAAAGAGGATCGCCCACTCTTCAACTGGCACCTTGTAGTGGTTCATCAATACTTCGAAGTTGGTAACCCATGCAGAGATGGAATCCCCTTGTGCAAAGTTCCTGATGATACCTTGATATCTTCGAATGGGGTCCAATGCTTTGGCTGCCAACTTAGTTTTTTCAACTTCAGTTTCTTTCTCCAGTTCTAGCATCTTTACTTTAATACTCCCCTCCACATCTTTGTCTTTCAATGTTAATTGTACTGCCAGTTTCTCTTTTTCGAAAGCTAGTGCTGCCTCTTGTGCTGCTAATTTCTGTAGCTCAAGTTCTTTGGCGTCTTTAGCTGCCGCTTCTTGTGCTGCTAATTTCTTTCTTCGAGTTCTGCTTGTGCTGCTAATTTCTGCCTTTCAAATTCTCTGACTGCTGCTCTATCTTCCCGTTCTTGCTTCTGATGTTCAGTCACTTTATTCTCCGCCCACGTCATAAGCTCTTTTCCTGTGAAACCACACTTCTCACCTAGAGCTATGAAGTCTGCCAAGGTAGACATGATTATCTGTTATCTATTAGTCCGATTATATATATCACTATCAGTAGACGCAGTAAGTGTTGTCGCTGATCTTGTTTTGGTAACCTGTAACAGAAAAAGATTAACTAACCACCATCATCCCTGTGGAAGCACAATCTAATTCATCAGGCTGATTGCACAATACCATACAAAGGTGTCTAATAGCTCTCTGTAATTGAGCAGTACACATAGAAAATTAATTGGAATTAACTTGCCCTGTATATATCCAGCGATGTTTCCAGTGGCTTGATCCTGATGCTCGGTTCACTTCCGCTTGCTTCCGGGCTTGATCCAAATCAGCGTGGCCGTCCCCGTTTCACTCACAGGTCGACAAGGATAAACTTGGTCGTCAGGTGCAGCTCCACATCAATGGCGTAGATACCTCATAGTGTACTACTAACTGTCATGGAACACATTTCTGGAACAGATACTAGTTTTGACATAATTAGTCTATGCCAGCATTCTAATGCATGCAGCCCCCTGAATACGGCTTCACACTGTAATTCTTGTGGCAAGATGCCATAATGTTTCTGTATTTCTATTTTCCGGGATTTCCTAATATTAAAGTGTTGTCGCTCATGCACAACGCCAAGTTAATCAGAAATTATAACGTTGAGTATCGACGTATGTTCTGTTGTTTGTATTGCTGCTACTCATCTTCTTAGCTTTAGCAGAATTGGCGCTGACTGCTCCATTGTACTTTGCACCATGAATGCTAACTTCACTGATGATACCTCACTTTGAAACCATCACCTGAATCAAGTTGCCCCATATTCTTACTTATGCTCTTCAATGTTTAATACAACCGATTACTTTCCTGAGCTGTTGAACCTCGCTTACTGCGGGTTACTTTCTTGTACATAAGCTCAAGCGTCCTATGTTCCACACCTAGCCATGGTTTTCTGTTATCTATAATCCATGCGCTTGTGCTATTATCTTGTTGGTGTACATAGCCTTAACTGTTTGTGGTTAATTGAAAAATCTGTAGCTGACAATACATACATACTTGTTCACTACCATAATAACCATTGCCTCAATTTTGCCGAGTTCTTTCGAAGGACGAATGCCCCCACGTTGCCAACGAGCCCTTTCTGACGTAACTAGGGGTATTGAGATGCGGCTACGTTGACACTCTTTATGAATTACACACTGATACACCGTGAACACAACTCGTCACCACCGAGTGATAGAATGGCATCATGTATTGTTTCTATGCGGCACAATCACTGGGATATTCAAAGTTACATGTACACTCACGACATTTGTTTACACACTGATTGTAGTACGTCCTGCTATCCAGGCTATCTAATCAACTACAATGATCTACACACACACTCTTCTACCCTACTTACAGTCCTGTTACACATGGTCGCATGGCGCCTACATTCACAGGCCGGCAACCTCTGCCCACGGCACACGACTCGACTCCGTGCTGTAACATGTCCACCCGCCTGGTCGCGGCAACACTATTCTCATCAATCGGTCCACGCTTGAAATATCTAGCGTACACTCATTTACTGGCCGTCGACGATTCTCGGCGTTTCATCGCCACAAGGAATATTCAGTTCTCAGCCGACACACTTCTCTGCTTTCGTGATCTGTCTGTCATGGCTTCCCAACCCCGACTGACTCCCTTTGTCCGTTCGCCCTGCTCGACCCTCCTAATCACGTGGCCTCCTCCTCGCAATTCTATTGGCCACTATCTTTAGCCCGTTACCGGTGTCTTTTCCCTTATCACTCTCCGTACTTATTTATCACTATTACTGTTTCACCAATCTATGTTGCTGTTAACCAGGTCTTAAGTAATCTGACTCATGGCATATATGATGAAATGGAAATCTTAAACAAGTCAGTCGGTATAACTATCTCGGAACAGTTATAATACCTGGCTGGAGGTGCGTTGCCGAGGTTAGAACAAGAATCGCTGTGATGGAAAACATATTGATCAATAAACAAGATGTCAACAGCATCGAGAAAGAGTGTGTTGACGTGCTACATAGAACCTGGACTTTTGATATTTACTTCTCTGCCTTCCCCTTATTCTTTTCCCCTCAATTGTGCCAGTTGTCATCAAGTTCTGTAATTTATTTTTACTTATAATGTGTCCTAAAAACAAATTGACTGTCTACGTCTAATTTAACTAATCAATTTACGGTTCTCATTTGCGTCTTGTAGGATTTGGTCATTGGTTTTTCTGTCTGCTCACTGTATTTGCATTTTCCTTAGAAACCACATTTCCACTGCCATCAGATGTTTTTCAGCTTGTATGCTCATGATTGGGTATATGGTACTTTATATTTTTATAGGAAAATCTGCATTCTAGATGGGTGATGTGGTCACGATCACCCCGTCCGCATTTACTTCCCATCGAATTTCCTGGTACCTATTTTAGGCTGAGTCGACCTGGAAGCCCAGGTCAATTGAACATCCGTCTCGAAAAGGATTCGAATACATGTCCATCCCACCGGTAGGCATGTCCCCATTGGCAGTGACACTTGGGTATCGGGATACGTAAGAAAGTTTACACCAACTCACTCCGACAGATGCAACACCTTCTCAAGGCTAAAATAGCCTGGACCTAGACCTTAACAGTTACTGTTCAGATATCATAGGATTCATGAACTAGTCAACCAATTAACGAACCGATCATCCAACCATCCAGGCAACGAACCCCATAAACTAATCATCCCACCAACCAACCAGTCAACCAATCACACAGCCAACTAATCAACTCATCCATTCATTCAACCAGTCAATTAATTAACAATTCAATCTATCTGCTAGCTAGCTAGCCAGCCAACCAACCTGGCGGTCAGCTAGCCAGCCAGCTGGCCAACCTACCAACTTACCAACCTGCCAGTCAGTTAGCCAGCCAACCAACCAACTAACCAACCTTCCAATCAGCTAGCCAGTCAACCAGCCAATCAATCAACTAATCAGCCAACAAACCGACTGACCGACAGATCAACCAACCAACTAACCAACCAACCAACCAACCAACCATAACGTACAGACACAATACCTTTAAGAGCTGCCAGTAAAAACTATCTTTAACTGCTATGTCGCTATATTTTCTGTGATTGTCCAGAGCTTGTCATTATTTTTGTCATGTGAACTGGGAGTCTCCGTGGCGAACTGTTTACACATTCTGCTTCTCGCTCTGAAGGTCGTGGGTTCGATTCCGGGCTAAGTCTTTCGGTTCACCAGTGCAGTTTTTTCAGTTTCCTGGGGTTCGTTGCTGAAGCTACGGAGTTCATCCTTTGTGCGCCTCTTTGTGTGTTATTTTTGGATTTTGTATCTTTTAAAATGTCACACGAAGCATACATACCACCTCGCCTTGTTTTTCCATTATATTGTTGCAGTTTATAGCAAGGAGTGTTCTCTTCTTTCGTGTTGTGTGATGTAAGTTTGTGGTGTTAAATTTGATATTGTTACATAATTTAACATCAGCTCTAGAGGAAAGCACAGAGTGGCAGGAAGACAACACATGTCAAGTTATATCATGTGAGCTTCCTCCACTCTTGAATGCTGTGACGTCCCTGGCTTTCTTGACTTTCTTCTGGAAAAATTTTCTGATCTATATGAACCTTATTCTAAGACCTGTCTCCAAGACCTGTATTCTGAGCCATTCTTGGTTTTCTGTTGCATTCGGTCTCACCGGATGAGGATATCTTTCTCCCTGTTCTGAATCTAATTCATCACATCTTCTCAGGAGTCTGTCTTGAATGTCTAGAAATTTTTTCCAGACACAGCAGGCCTACCAGATCACGGACCATCTTCTACATTCCCCGTAGCAAGAAACTTATGTAACAAATTTCTAACCGTTATGCGATGAGGATGTTGTTTATCAGGATATCTTTCTATACATCTTTGAACAACCATCCGTGTGTATCGCCCGCCATTTCAAAACAATTTTTCCACCAAAATAATCATGTCTTCCGTTGATAACACCATTACTCCAGTTGACGACAACATTTCACTGCATATTGCTTCACGATGGACTGTGGAGTACATTTTTTGATGACGTCATTACTTCATTTTATGAAATCTGTTCTACATACAAAGTGCAGTGAGACTTTACAAACACCTTATATTAAGTGTTCTGAATATTCATATTTATAAAATGCCATTATCAAGATGTTGTTCTATATTAGCAGCTGAATTCATGTCTCGTCAACCGATTTATATTCTTTTTATGGTTTTATTCATCTATACGCATTTCAATGTCTCGCTAAGTGAAACACCCAGATTACCGGAACAAAATATCACGGTCACGTTAATTGCACTCCATGAGTCTTTACCATGAATATGAAGGAAATATCAAACATGTAAGTTTGTATAGTGGTTATTGATTCTCGTTCGCGACAGCATGGTGGCGTCAGAGCTAGACATGTCCAGTTGGGACAGTGGCGATATACAAATACAGGCGTTGAGAGTTCATTCCAGTATACCATTCGTGTTGGTTAATGTTTATGCCCGCAATGCGAGTATGGACGCCCAGAAGTGGCAGTGCTTAAGTGGCATATTAGGCCACGAGAGAAATGTTATTTTCTGTGGTGACTTCAACGCTAAAGGCAGAGCATGGGGAAACACTTCCTCCAATACACAAGGGGAGGAGCTCGAGACTGCACTGGAAACCATCGACCTGGTTTGTATTAACAGTGGCTGTGTCACCAGGACAGCAAGCCGTCCAGGCGATGAGGACAGTGCTATTGATCTGGCGCTAGTTTCACCTTCACTCACTACAGTGTGTAGATGGGGTGTCCTAGGACACCATGGCAGCGACCACCACCCATGCAGCATATTGGTGGAGAAAGGCAGAACCAGGCAGCACAAGCTAAAGGTAAAGACGTTCCAGTATGACAGTACAGGGCAAGATGTGGTGAGTAAATTAAGACGTGACAAGCGCAGAATGTTTCAGGGCAGGAAAAAAAGCTGGGAGCAGCCACCGTGGTGGAGTTTCGAGGTGGAGAAGGCTTGGGTGGATAAGCGTAGTGCTGTAAGGAGATGGCAAAATGCCAAGAAGAACAGAGCTGGTCATCCTAGTCCCTGCTTGCACTTAGAAAGAGAGATGCACACAAAAGTAAGCTATTTCAAAAAACTGGTCAAGGTGGTTAAAAGCGAAAAATGGGCAGAGGTGTGTCAAAGAGTAAGCACAGACAAGTCACTGAAATTGTTCTGGCGACTACATAAAAGCATGAGTGGTGTAGTCAAGAATAAGAGCATTTCAGACTTCCAAGGTGCTGACCTCACCTGGCAGAGGACTGACGAGGACAAGGGCAAAGCCCTCTTTGAACGCTACCTTGAGCAGGGCAACCAGACAGACATGGGAGGCCGAAATCTGGCCAAGGAGGTCACCTCAGACAGATGCAAGGTCCAGAACACTTCGGAGGAAGACACAGTGACAGTGAAAGAAATCAAGGCTGTGCTTCGACGATCAAAAAACAGTGCTCCAGGTCCTGATGGCATAAGATACGACGACATAAATAGGTGTACCGACAATGAGCTAGAGAAACTAGCAGACATGTACAACAACAGTATAGGGAGTGCCAGCATCAAGGAGGAATGGTTACACAGCTATCTGATTCCCTTGCCGAAGCCTGACAAAGACCACAAAAAAATTCAGGGATATCGAATTATAACCATGCAGAATACAATAGGCAAGCTGCTGGAGAAGGTAATTGCCAGGAAAATATCAAGCCAACTAGAGAGGCAAGGTGTTTTCCCACCTACCCTGGGTGGCTACCGTCCAAAAAGAGAAACCTGGACCAATGCAGCAGTCTTTGCCCATGATGTCTATGAAGATTTCCACTCAGGCACTGAAACCGTTGCTGCAGCGATTGATCTTGAGGACGCATACAACAGAGTACCACTGGATTTTTTAATGTTTCAGCTTCTTGAACTAGACGTAAGTCCATTCCTCCTTAGTTGGATCGCTGCAGCCCTCTACCAACGGAAAGTAGTTTTTAGATGTGGCAGTTGGACTTCGGAACCAACAACAATATATCCTGGCCTACCACAGGGATCACCATTATCTCCGGTACTGTTCAACGCCTACACAGTGAGAATCACCAGTGAGCAGATCACTGGACCTGGCAGGACATTGTCGTATGCCGATGATGTTTTAGTGTATCGTCAGGGTAAGGATAGAGAGGAGGTTGCTGTGGAACTACAAACCGAACTCAATCGCATAAGTACTTGGTGTGATGAAGCTGGGGCAATGGTCAACCCAACAAAGGCAACAGTGACTTGGTTCTCGTTGAATAATCATATTGTCAACAATCCAACACCAACTGTAATGCTGTGTTCAGAGACGGTGGAAAGAACGCAGGCAATGAAGTACCTGGGGATACGGTTTGATCGAAGCCTTGCTTATAATGTGCACATAGACCAGGTGATAACAAAGGCCAAGCGGGGTTTGGCAGCGATGCGGGTGATGGCGGCAGCAAACTGTGAGCAGCGCCATCTATGTCTACTGTACGAGGGGCTGGTCATGTCTGTTTTGGAGTATGCAATGGCAATCCTGACTCTCAGCCATAAACAGATAGAAAGGATGGAAAGGATACAGAATGAAGCTATGCGCATTATTCTTGGATGTACAAGAGATACAGCATGCAGGGCGATGCGCTACCTTCTTGATTTTCCAACCATTGAAGAGAGAATACAAGTTTGCAGGGCACGCGCCTACCTCAGAATTAACGCAAACACACAACATCCACTGCATAGTGAAATTAGGAAGGTGAAGGGCAGCAGGTTAAAAAGAGGACGGTCGTGGATGGGTCAAGCCGAAGACATTCTTCAACAGGTGTGTTCACTTGAGGACTTAGAACCTGGCGAGGAGTGGGTGCAAGTGCCAACAGATTTCTGCACATCCTTTTCAGTTTGCATCCAACTAGATAGAAAATGCAGACAAGAAAATCCGGCTGCTGTTGAGGCTGAAGTACAAGCGTTGATTTTCGAGAATTCGCTAGACGGTGACGCGGTCATCTACACAGATGGGTCGGTCGTCCGACATGTGAGAAGCTCATGGGCCTTTACAGCTCGGGCCGGAGGGAGAATTGTGAAGGAGGACTCTGGTGCTTTCACTGAAACCACAAGTAGCCTGACCATGGAAGTCATGGCAGTAAGTAAAGCAATAACATGGCTCGAGACACAGACATTCACTAGGGCTTGTTTCCTTAGCGACTCAATGAACATGATCAAGAGGATAGAGGAGGGGTCGATCCGAAGAGAATGGTTGCTGCCTCTGAAGCGGTCTCGGCTGGCAAAGATTAGTTTCATCTTCGTGCCAGGTCATGCGGGAGTACAAGGAAATGAGCGGGCTGACAAGCTCGCAAGTGAGGCTACTGTGGAGGGCGGACGCGTCATGGACCAGGCTGACATTCTGAATGCTCTACGAGAAGTGAGACTTTTGCGAGAACCAAGTGATGACTGTGAATCTACAACAATGGCCAGACTGCGGGAGCAGCAAATTAAAAGAGGGGTGGCCAAACAAGAACACTACGCAGGAAGCCAAAGAAGATTGATAAACCAACACAGAACTGGCATCGTTAGCCGCTACACGCTGCGGGATTTGCTGAGGAGGGGATCCGAGCACTTATGGACTGAATGGTTCGATGTGCAACGAGGATGATCTGAATAATTGCATTTATTAGACGTAAAGTGCTGCCTACGCACTGTGCCCTATTTTTAGATGATATAGATATTACATTATTTTCCTAAACTCATTTGTGTAGTTTTAATCCCGGACATGAATCTATTTGTTTCCACATTTTAACGAAGTATTTTCAAGGTTGCCGAGAAGGCGTTTGTTTTTCAGTGTTTCATGTAGCCGTATTTAGGCAAGTGACGGTGTGGGGTCCCAGATGTGGGATACGGTTGGCCAAGCATTTAATACATTAAATAAAAGGCCTGTGTTAGCTATGCACAACAACACGAGTCAATAACACCGAATGACCAGGCACCGATGCCAAGTCAAATATTAAATCCGCACGTGTATGTATGTATTTGTGTGTGTGTGTGTGCGTGTGTGTGAGTGTGTGTGTGTGTGTGTGTGTGTGTGTGTGTGTGTGTGCATGCAGTAATGACAAAATATAACGGGATCAAAAATTGAGTCAACATCCCAGGATTGAAAAGGAGTAACTATGAAACAAATAAAGAAAACATGAGTGTTGGATATTCTTTTAAACGGTGTACAGAAATAACATTTTCTTGGGGACAATTTGGGGTCATTTAAATAGCATTTTATGGGGTCGGGGGACCCGTGTGGTCATTTAAATACCGTTAGACATAACGTCGCACGTATTAATCAGCACTGATAGGAGTATAAGAAAATAAATGCTTATCAGACGACAATAAAACACATAAACATTGAACTCTATCGTGTAGAAACAGCAGGATTCGATCGCGCCGCTTCCTTATTGCAACAAAACCTCGCTGAAGGAACAAGTATACCTCCATGTACGACCAGCCAGACAACCCTGACTATATGCTCGTAATTCAGGTCTCTCATCCACTTCAACCTACAACTATGAACTAGTAAAGATACATACAGTGGATCTTAGATATATAAAACTGCTTTCTTTCTCAAGTGCTTGTCCATTTATGTTAATATTTGTTATCCCGTGTTCATTGTTCATGTAAAATTACTATACATTTATTTTTCTCGGTCCACGATATCCTAAAACATTTTCTGTAACATTTGATCTAACAAGCCCACATTTCCGTTTTTAGTAATGGTGAAATGCTCATTGATTCATAGGTATATGTTGCCGACAAGAATATACAAGTTCTCGGCAATTTTACTTAGACTTGCTTGCTGGTGTTGTGCCACCACTACCACCACCAATATCTACTGTCCATTAAATTGTAGAGTCTGGTACGGGGTATGCAGTTCCTCTTATTATGTCATCGGAACAATATAGCTTTGCACCTATCCAAAATAAGCGTGGCCTGGTAAGGACCCTGTTTAATCGAACCAGAAAGATGTATTGTCCTTGCTTGCAGAATAGAATAAATTTACGGATATATAAAAGCATTATTTTGGTAGTTGAAGAAGAAGCTGAGGATACGCTAGACAGCATACAAATTGAAAGCTATAATGACCCCACTGGAATTCGACCATGTAACCTGCAAATGACGACAGCATCTCGCTGCAGAAACAAATATACTTCGACTCATTGCCAAGTAAACAGACATAATTACGGATATTTACACCATATATGGCTGAATGATCCAAGCAGGAATCAACTGCTTATAAAACCACATACGGCTTGCTGGTTGACCTCTAAAGGCTGGACTATGCTGAGTGCTTTAAAAAAAAATAATAACTGCGCACTTAATCAGCAGCTTGAAGTTATGAAAACTGTAACTTTATAATGAGCAGGTGTTACTTTCGAGTCAGAGAAATCACACTATCTCACCTTGGATTTAGTTTTCTCTGTGGGGAAGGGGCCGCGGACGCAGTTCGTAATCCCACATACCACGTTCGAAACACAGCTGCTGGTGATTTGGCAGCAGATCGCCTTGCGCTGGTTTTTATAAAAATGGTGTAGGCATCGGTCGTTCAGAAAGCAATGGCAAACTACTGAACGTAAACTTGCCAAGAAATCACAAGCAGCCAAAACATTCTAGGGTTGATTGCGACGTCCTGTAATGGATATGTAACTAACTTCACAATTAACTGCGGGCGGTTATCACAGTTCTGAGAGGCGGGCCGTTGTAATGAGCGGGTAACGTTTGAAGTCAGACAAAACGACACTTCCCACACCGGATTTACACAAAATAAAACAGTTAGACAAAACGACACTTCCCACACCGGATTTACACACAATAAAACAGCTAGACAAAATGGCACTTTCCACACCGGATTTAAACAGAACAAAACAAGCCCCGCAACAAGAACCTGATGTGGATATATGAAGTCTTAGGAACATCACATCTTTCTAGGTCGGACTGCAAAGATGAAGAGATGACCAGTCTTTCCCTCCTTTAGCGAATGACGAGTGCTGGTTTCGAATTCTTGTCCGACTGCACTCATGCCATTGTCAGCGTCGTCATCATGATCATCATGATCATCATGAGCCCTGCTAGCCGACGTAGGAGTTCATGGCTCTCCACAGATCTCGGTCCTTGAAGCGCTGACAAACTCTGGTGATGATATTCTTCCATGGCCCCGTTATTGACAGCGTAACATACTGAATTAAACTAGGATTAACATTAGACTGGGAGAGTGAACCACTTTATAGGTAGAGCATCTGTTTGAGAGATGTAACGTTTCGCTGAGCAAATCATGTTTGATCAGTCAGAGAAAACGCGCACACCTCGTTCTAGACATATATTACTTCCGGTCAACAAATTGGGGGATAGGCATTTAAACGGTTAAGGCCTCTGGTGTGTTTATGCTTGCGGTTACCGTTTGCATTCGCATTTTCCTCATGTTGGACTGGAAGTGTATCGTTCCGTCGCCCTGTTACTGAGTTGAGTTCGTGACGCGACACTGTGTGCTGTGAATTTCGTATGAAATGTTGCTATATCTGTTCGCGTTTGTTTGTAGCGTGAACTGCATGTTCGGAATAATAGCGGCCGACTTTGTCGCAGAACAGTCTGGTTTTCTTTATGCAGAAATGTATGGCTGTTGGTTTTCTAGTGACTTCCGCTTCCATTGACGATGAACTGTATTTGTCGAGGAGGATTTTTGTGTTGGCATTCTGGCGGTAGCATTATGCACAGTGTACTTGTGCGGACTGTTGGTTTGAAAAGACTCCTGTATGTTCCACTTTTTACATGGGGCAGTGAGAGGCATTTTATGTGATACTCACTGGCACAGGAACGGAGCATAATGGGAACGACCCGTTGCCGTTAAGTTGGAACCGCGACTAATGACTTAGTGACTAATGACATCTCGTTCTAGATTAAAGAAGGCTAAAGCATATATTACGGACTTACAATTCAGTTAATCTTGAACTTGTAAAAGTGACGCAAAGATTGAAAAATGCATCAGCTGTGGTCTGAAGATTCTGGCAAGAGGAGAGCATGATGTATAGATCTCTTGAAGGCCATTCAGTGAATGTCAGGCTGTACCGTTTATATCTAAGGCGAGAAACGTTTGAACAGGCAGCAGAAATTTACTAACCAAACAACAAACTGACAAATTCAGAAGGGAATAGTAGTAAGTCACTTGTACAGTGTGTATTTGTAATGACTGTGCAGTGTTTGAAAATATTGCCGGTCCAAGTTTTGATATTCATATTATGTTGCATGAACTTTACAGAGGGTGAATACAAAACTTCGACCATAACCTTCGACCAACACTTCGGCAATATTTTCAAACCCTGCACAGTCATTAAAAGTACAACCTATAGATATTGTAGATGGAGTGTGGAAATGGTAGACCTTGATACATTCTAGTCAAAGGTATAATCATACTGTTTTTTTATTTTTGCGTTCGCTCGCTTTGACTTTAAGCATAGTCCATACACACTGTTTATAATAGTGATAGACTGAATTTTGCCTTTAGATTAGCTTTCCCTATCAACAGTGTCCATCGCCATCAGGCGAACCCACTCTGACTTCAGAGGTACTTGTAGTATACGTTCCCAATTCAAGGACGACAGGTCAACATTTTAGTCCAACTGTCCGGTGTAGGGGTTGAACTACTTACCTCTGCATCGGCACAATTGATGTTTAAGAACACGCGTTTTTACCTATTCAACCATGCTGACATGCGTATAATGAGATGAAGTGGCCAGTTCCTTTTATCGCTGCTTTTCCTTCCCAGATAGTCCCCCTGACTAAATCTATATAAAAGGAAAGTAACATTAGTCAGCCTCACAAGGAGACAATCATAAATCACATAATGTGCATTGCGACTATAAAGTCTACATCAGAAAGCGGGCACTATCTCATCCTGGATTTAGCAAGGCTTAACAATTTATTGAGGGCGTTTACCATTTATTGAAGAGAATGTATTTTCCTGAAAGTTGTAACATTCTAGTGAGCAACATTGTGCTGATGAGACAGACAAAGCGGGGATATATCACGCAGGGTTAAAAATAAAGAAATCACTTAGCAGGAACTTGCTGTGGCAGGTGCAGTATTAACACCATCACATTTGTGTAGATCTCAGCCCACGTAGGGCTAGATGACCTGTCTTCCCCTGCTACAGCGAGCGACGAGTTACTTCTTTTTCTTCGAATCCTTGTCCGCCCGCGGTCATACCATTGTCAGAGTAACATTCTGGATTAAGTGAGGATTACCATTGATTTGGAGCGTTAACCACTTAATCAGGAGAATACATTTTCTGAGAGTGGAAACGTTTTAATGAGCAGGTTCTGTTTGATCCTTCAGAGTAAACAGGCAGGTCTCATTCTGGATTAAAGGAGGTTTAACTATAGCTTGCTTATGTCAACATGAAACAGTAAACGTCAAGGAGCTTGAGCAATGCATCATCTGTCATTGCGAAAAGCTGGCAAGGGAAGAGCGTGGAGTAAAAATCTAATCATAGCAAGTCAGTGGATGTCAGGCTGCACCGTACACACCTCGGGCTATAGACATTTTGAACCAGTAGCGTGTATTTACTTCCAAAACATCACACTGACAAATACAGCAACGATACTGCTCTTGAGGTGTGAAATATTAGGCGTTCATTTATTCTAGATATAATAGTAATTAAGTAAGGTGAATGGCTTCATTCCTCGACGCCTGTATATCATATATCCCCATAAAAAAATATGAAATCTACTATGTAATCCGTTTGTGTTATGGTTATGAGGTTGCTCTAATAATGACGTGAGCCAGGTGGGACGAGGATTCGATATCGATTCTAAAAGTGTACTATGGGAGGGACAAACTGGCCATATACCCCCACCCCCTGTTTTTGCACTCAGGCCTACAGACATGCGATGGTCCTACCACTTTACGTACCCATTGCAGGTGTCTTCTATGGACTTTTTTAAAAAGATCCCACACCCATGTTATGAGGCTGGTTCGACCCATCAAAGTAGGCATGCATAATAGTTATAATGGCCCGAACAACAGCATCATGTTCTTTAGTCACATTATACAATCTGTGTATCGTCAGTGTCGAGATTCGTCCAATCTTTATCATGGCTGCCGACTGCCCGTGTCTACAGCAATAAGGTGTAAGTACAGGTGTGGCGCTAGAAAGCGGAAAGTAAATGAGAAATCATACGTGGTACACATCAATAGAAAAGATGCTGTAGAGATATTAGCTTTATATGGGAAAGTATTTGGCAAGAAAAGCAGAGGCAGGCAGAGAAAGGTGTAGGTGGAGAGCTTAACAGATGCTATGCCCAATAAAAAGTAAGCTTGGACCAAACAACAATTAATGGCGGACAATAGCAAGTAGAGTTATGTCACAGTTATTACTTAACAGTTAATAATATGGTAGCAGGTATGTTGTATTATAACGCAATGACAGCATTTCGGCTATTACATAACCCTATGGCAGATACGGAAAATCGCTTAAGACTATTAATCATCTCATGCCACTTAATCAGTTAAACAGCGGGGCAATTTATTATAATACAAGGAACATCTGCTGGATCACAGCGCATTTTTATTAGACAGAAAACAAGTAGTATCACACAATAAATCTCTATCCCAAGCCATTACCATTAATACTGGATTATCTCAGGGGTCTATACTTGGCCCTCTGTTATTTGCATTTATATAAATGATCTTCCCTTATATCTGTCATCGTCCTGCGATCTATTTGCAGACGCGTGCACAGTATATATAAAAGCTATTGATCGGAATGTGCTAGAATTATCCTTGCAACAGGAAATAAATAGTGTAGTTAACTGGAGTCATGCAAACCGCATGCAAATTAACATTTCTAAAACAAAATCTATGTTAATAGGAACCAGGCAAAGACTTCACACTCTAAACTCGCAGAGAACTCTTCAGCTGCACATTGGTAGCACGCCTATAGAAAATGTAACCGAGCATCATAGATCAAAATCTAACCTTTAACTCACATGTTCATGCTCTCGTTAAACAAATAGCCAAAAAAGTATACCAACTTGCCAAAAATGTCCGGGACGAAAACACATTCTATACTTCCAACATACAAACACATATTGATTATTGCTCCACAATCTGGGATGGATGCTCCAAATCAATAACAAAACGCCTATATTCACTCCAGAAAAGGGCAGTGCGTCTAATCAATGGTGATAAGCTTACAGACAATTCTAACCTACATGAACGTCTTCAGTTACTGCCACTCCACAAACGCCTACATTTTAATAAGGCTAAACTAATTCACAAAATCATATTTCAAAATGCCCCAAGCTACCTTTGGCCATTGTTTAAATATAACGCAAGACTTAGCGAACGACTAAATATACTCCATGTCCCTAAACCTAGGATAGACTTATATAAAACAAGCTTAGCATACCCTGCCACTCAGTTGTGGAACAATCTCCCACAAGAAATCAATGACACCACCAATCATACATACAACCTGTTTGAACACTACCTCAGGACAGACTACATGCCCCCTTAAAAAAAAAAAAAGCAGCAACAAAGACAATAATAATGGTAAATTATCTCGAACGACAACTAGCCAAAAAAAAAAAAAAAACATTCCCATACGTATGGCACGTTACACCCACCTTGGGTATTCATGATGCCATGTTGAACATTGCCTCAACGAGTCATGTATTATTTATTATTTTTAATGCGTTTTAATGCTTATTGTTCTTTTGTTGTCAAAGAATTGCTTCATAAGAGATGTTGAATGAAAGAATGTATGAGAGGAAATAGAGAAGAAGGACACAATGTCAAACTGGCCTGAGTGCCCAATTCTGAACCCTTTGAAAATAAAGATTTTCGTTCGTTCGAGAGATGATTGAGGGAGGGGGAGAATTAAAGTCGCATTTTATTTTGCTCAAGTTCAGGCGCCAGACGAAGAAGTGGGAAGAAATGTTATATCAACATTGAACGTGTCAAAAAGAAAGTAACAATTTTATGTTGAATAACGATGATACAAACCATAGAATGTACGATTTATTTCCTGGCATATTATAAACTTCCGGCGTCGTCCATTGCACGTCATTTCTTGGAAACCGGTTATGTAATCGATAGAGACAGCGCTTTTCGCGTTATGTTTCATACACAAAATAGTCGTTTTTTACATTTTGCAGAAGCCCTAATGATTCATCTGCATAGGCCAATTTTGTGCAAACAGAAAGACATGGTAGTCAATTTAATAATACCATGGTAAACAATTGATATTACTGTGCGAACATGTGTATATTTCAGCTTGAACGATGTATCTAGTTATTTTACTCTACGTTGTGTGACATCTGCAATATGTACCTGACGGGATACAGCGAAATATGCCAGGCAATAAATCGTACATTCTATAGTTTGTGTCTTCGTTATTCAAATTCACTACGGGAAAACACTGTTTTGAATTTTATGTTGATCTGCCTTTTAAATTAACCCAGGTTGCCTTGACGATCCAGCCTAAAATTGGTACTAGGACTATCAAGTAAAGAAAATCTGGGGCCAAATTGACTACAATCCCCATCGACTGCAGATTCATTCATTCATTCATTCATTCAGTAGCATGTCCTTTGCAGAACCTCACTCCCATAACAACCTCCAGGAAAACCTCTCGATCATAAGCAAGATGTCCCGCGTCTGATACACCCATCTGGAGATTATCCGCCACATCCTGCACCCATCTTCTCTTTGGCCTTCCTCTTCCTCTCTTCCCAGGCATATACCCTTCCATTATTGTTCTCTCCCACCTTTCGTGACGTTTCAAGTGACCATAATATTTCTATTTTCTTTGTTTTATCGTCTTTAATAGCCAACCTTCTTCAATATTTAACTCTTGAAGTATGGATGCATCTGTTCTTTTCTTTACCCAGACTGCAGATTGGTCTATACAATTTAAGCCCAGCACCATAGACCGGTGTGACTTATGGGAGGAGCAGTTTCACAATTCCTCGACATTCCGAGACGATGCGTTCGAAATCTACTGCTGAAGATTTGCAAGAAGACCGCATTGCGTAGGTTTCGATAGTAAAAGGCGTATGCCGTTCAAAAATCAATGCAAAACTACGAACTAACATTGCCATGTAAATCACAAAACACCCTTGGAATTGACTGCAAACCTATCTAGGACATTTAACTCACATTCTTAAATGTAAGACTATATTTAATTCCAGTAATTTGTTATTTCGAATTTTTATTTTATTGTTTTGCTTGTTTGGTTGGTTGGGTGTCACTCTGCCGGTAAACTGTACTTTTTAACTCTTAAGGATCGATGCACAGATGTCAAGGTCGTCTGAACCCTCAAGACGTCATACACATATCGGAGTGATGTTGTTGTAGGCGTTTCTTACAGCCCGGTCCTAAGTTACATCTTTACGGGACCTGTGTTATATATACACATCTCTCTTTTCCCCTCACCAAACTCAGAAAAAAAAAACTGAGTGTGCAACTAGCAATGGAAGTTTATTTCCCGGAGAGGAATATTAGGTTGTAAACAGGACATGATTCACCGCAGCGCCTACGGACTGGCTGGGGGTCAAGGTCTGGTTGGTAATGTTACATTTTTGTGTTATAACTATTTCTTTGTCAACAGATTCCAACCCATTGCCAAGGGAGACAGCTGGTCTTATTATTGCTAAAGTTAATATTAAACAATAAACACAAGGACGCTTCGATACGTTGTTTAAAGGCGAGCTTAGTTAGTTAGTCGAGGTTCCAAATTGTCGGGCAACGGGTCGTCCCAATTATGTTCCTTATCTATTGGGCCATTCTGACTGAATTGGAATTTTACATTAAATAATAAAAGTAATCCAACTGCAAATATGAAGCCATTGAAGTGAGATGTTCTCTTCTTGTTGTTGCTGCTACTGCTTTTGCTGTTGTTGTTGCTGTTGTTTTTGTTGCTGTTGTTGTGGCTGTTATTGCTGTTGTTATTGTTGCTGCTGCTGTTGTTGCTGTTGTTGTTGCTGCTGCTGCTGCTGATGGTGTTGGTGTTGTTGTTGTTGCTGCTGCTGTTGCTGTTGTTGTTGCTGCAGCGGTTGTTGATGTTAAATATTAACCTACCAAGAGAGGTATGAATGAAAGGATGTATGTAATGGGACACACACACACACGCGCACACGCACACACACACACACACATATATATATATATATATATATATATATATATATATATATATATATATATATATATATATATATATACACTAGCTGACCCGGCCCGGCTTCGCCCAGTCCTTGGTGGGAAGCATCTCATTTAATTCATATAAGTAGTCATATAAGTTCCCGTTCCCGTTACCGACTGTCTGTCTGTCTGTCTGTCTGTCTGTCTGTCTGTCTGTCTGTCTGTCTGTCTGTCTGTCTGTCTGTCTGTCTGTCTGTCTGTCTGTCTGACCCGACCCGGCTTCGCCCAGTCCTTTGGTGGGGAGCATCTCATTTAATTCATATATGTAGTCATATAAGTTCCCGTTCCCATTACCGACTATCTGTCTGTCTGTCTGTCTGTCTGTCTGTCTGTCTGTCTGTCTGTCTGTCTGTCTGTCTGTCTGTCTGTCTGTCTGACCCGGTCCGGCATCGCCCAGCTCCTGGTGTGGTGCATCTCATTTAATTCATATAAGTAGTCATATAAGTTCCCGTTCCCGTTCCCGACTATCTATCTGTCTGTCTGTCTGTCTATCTGTCTGTCTATCTGTCTGATCCGGCCCGGCTTCGACCAGCCCCTGATGGGGAGCATCTCATTTAATTCATATAAATAGTCATATAAGTTCTCGTTCCCGTTACCGACTATCTGTCTGTCTGTCTGTCTGTCTGTCTGTCTGTCTGTCTGTCTGTCTGTCTGTCTGTCTGTCTGTCTGTCTGTCTGTCTGTCTGTCTGTGTCTGTCTGTCTGTTTGTCTATCTATCTATCTCTGTCTGTCTGTCTGTCTGTCTGTCTGTCTGTCTGTCTAATAGACCCATCCCTCTGTCTGTCCCTCCGTCTATCCCTCCCTCCCCCCCTGTCTGTTTGTCTATCTATCTATCTATCTATCTATCTATCTATCTATCTATCTATCTATCTATCTATCTATCTATCTATCTATCTATCTATCTATCTATCTATCTGTCTGTCTGTCTGCCTGACCCGGCCCGGGTTCGCCCAGTCCCTGGTGTGGAGCATCTCATTTAATTCTGAGTAGGTAAGAATTCGCTCTGCCTTCAAAATGTTGACGTGAAGATTTTCTTCCTGCAGCTGCTTCTGTATTTGTTGATCAGTAAGCTCCATTTTTAGCCGCTTGACCACCCATCTGACTGTGTTTGAATCAGTGTTTCTGATTCTGGTGTCTTGGTCCTCCTTCCTCTCACAGGTTTTCGTGTTCGTCTGTGGGTAGTCGTCGCTCTTCTTATTGGTAGTTTCATTGACTGTAGGTTCAGATACTTTATTACAGCTTGCATGCAGACTCTCCAAAGGCAGGTTCGTCTTCTTGATAGTCTGGTCGGTTTTCTCACTATGCATCTTGGAAGCTGCTTGTTTCTTTGTGCTATTACGACGTGCCATTTCCCCCCCGTATCAGGCTGCTTGAAATGTGTAAGGCGTCTTGGCTTGATAGCGCTGAGAAGTGCTGTCAAGCGAATCGTGTCGATATGATGGCGGAAAGCACTAAGGATGCGATGATATTGTTCAACATCTTTTAGATAACTTCTTAAGTATAGAAAGATGAGTTACAATGTTATGCATTATGCATTGTTTTTATGTAAACTTTGAAAATGCCTTAAAGATTGTATCATTATTTATTATAACTCATATGCCGGTAAATAACTATAGACAAAGAGTTTATAAATCTTTGAAAACGATACAACAATATGACTATAAGTTATACAACAATGTTATTAAAAGTTATGCCCCTTGAAATAACTTTTTCTAGAGTTAAGTCCCTTCGCTATATATAAATTTTAATGAAAAATGAAAAATGAAATAATACTGAGTAAGCAGGCGATTTCACACTAAAAAAATATCACAGTTGGCTGCTCTGGAATGAAAGGAAGACGTGTAGAAAATTTCATCTCAATCGGATGGGCCGTTAGCGAAAAAATAAAGGACATACATATTTACATACATTGCCTTTTATAGTATATATATATATATATATATATATATATATATATATATATATATATATATATATATATATAGAGAGAGAGAGAGAGAGAGAGAGAGAGAGAGAGAGAGAGAGAGAGAGAGAGAGAGAGAGAGAGAGAGAGAGAGAGAGGAGAACCGGGGATAGAGGAAAACTACATCTTCGATTTATTTATTCATGATGGGGTAGATAAATTACAAATGACATCAACATAATATAGAATTTAGCGCTTTACATTTCCAAATACAGTTATGGGAGAGATGTTCTGTATTGGACACGCTAATTGATTATGAAGGAGAAAGATACACAGTAAATCATGTAAGACGGACTTGCTTGTTTAATTCTCATCCCGTTGAAAAATAAAGTTTGTTTCTTAATTCGTCCAGTTTTGATTTCTATATCCCTGATCGCTTTTTAGTTTCAAATTCTGAACTTTGCTCCTGTGTGGGCTGTATGTCAGTTGATGGCTGCTGCCTCTGTTATTCTGCTTATCTATCTCGGCAAGATCTCTGTGTCGTTTGCTTCTTCTCTGTCTATATGGCGTGTTGACATGGCTGGTGTCTTTTCACATGATAGAACCATCTACATCGCTGACTCTGAATAACATTGAGGCTAACATTGTGCCCACATAACATTCAGTCTGTATCCCTTGAGATTAGAGGATCAACGGACCATGGGTGGTATAGTATTATACTCTTGCGTTTCCTTTTGGTTGCTGGTGAGGGTTTGATGCCGCAACGCCACTTTTTAAAATTGTAATTGTGTTCTTGTACCGTTAATCCTTTCCAATTTTGGATTTTATTGATTTGTTGACTTTGTTTTTGTACAGCTTTATTATGCGAGAATTACTACATCTTTTGTTCCTATTCACTGAGACGAAATACATCAGAATCCACACGGGGTTTAAGACTTCCGAAGACATTTTCTGTTACCCATTTTAGTCTGGGTAGACCGGATGCAGATCGAACTCAAAACCACTGATAAGGCAGTTCGAGGGCGCAGTTAAGGATTGTGTCCATGCAGTCACCGGGTAGTGTACCCCGAATCTTACCGAGAATCAAACTCACGTCCACCGTTATGTGACGGTGAATTTCTCAACCCTCAGCCAAACCAATCCCCAAACTCACACCTCCAATAATTACAAGTGTGATTTGCTTAAATTCTAGTTTCATAAGATACACGTTTACAGTCCCATGGTCCCCAAGTAACACAAAGAAAATAGTTGTTAACATTGATAACATCGCAGATTCCCGATAATAATTTGAAAACCTCTGACAACTATTAGTTAAGGTGTAGTGAACCCGGACACACGTAGCTATAAAACTGCCCACACTGACTGTTCATCCAGTGTTCTGAAAATAACACTAGAACATTCGTTGAGCCATTTAAACAAGCTGAAATAGTTATTGTTACAGTGTTGCCATGTCTTACATTGCCGTTGTGGTAAGTATATCATGAAGATTAGAAAACACATTACACAATATATATATATATATATATATATATATATATATATATATATATATATATATATATATATATATATATATATATATATATATATATCATCCAATGCCCTGCTCCCTGGCGTTGGCGATTATGCCAATCCACAAATTGCGATCTCCGAACGGCATGGATCAATTTGTGTGTTGACTCGCTTCCGTGCCATGACACATGACTGTCAAGAATGTCCTCAGGCTGTCTTCCTCTAACTCTCTTTCCACAAATCTTTCCGGTTTTCACATCATGCTCCAGTTTTTGTCTTCTCATAATGTGGCCAAAATGATGACTGCTTCTTGCTGATGTTTGTAATAATTTGTCTTTGTGACTTAGCTTCCCTTAAAATGTCCCGATTCTTCATTTTGGCTGTCCAACTAATTTCCAGCATTCTTCTATAAAACCACATCTCCGGGGTTTCCATGGATAATTTTCTCGTCTGTTTACTTATTGTCGAGGATTCACAACTATAGGTTAAAATTTGTTTTTATGTAAGATGCAAGCACTCGTTTTCTAAGTTTCAAGGACAAAGACGTATTGCATAAAATCTTTTCCGTGCAGTTTTTGCTTTCCTATTCTGTTCTGCATGTCTTTGATGTATCTCCCATCTATGTGATTCATGTGTCTACTTATCTGAATTTCTTCACGTGCCCCAAAAACAACGTTATTTAATTTAATTGCACATTTAGGCACATTCTGTTTCATTGCTATCACCATGACTTATATCGTTCTGTTATTCAAGTTAAGACTCATTTTTTTTTCACTTTTTGCAACCATTGTATCTATCATTTCTTGTTGTACTTTCTGACTTGTTGCATTCAAGGCGGTGTCAGAAGCATAACTTAAGTTATTCATTTTATGTTTACAAATCCATGATCCCTGGCATATTTTCTGTAGATCTCATTATATGTTCACAGTACAATGAGAACAAATCAGGAGTCATTACACAACGTTCTCTGAAGCCCTTCTTTAAACACTGAAGTGTTCCTACCCAGTTATTGATTCTTATGGCCTACTGTTTACTGCCCACTATGTGCTTTATTATTTGCATTTATTTGCCGTCAATATTCAGCAGATTTAGTAATTTTATTGTTTCCTCATGTTTCATTTCATCAAATGCTTTTGTATAGTCAACGAAGCATAAGTATAGATCTGTGTTTATTTCTATAGCTCTTTCTAACAGTATCCTGAGAATATATGTAGTATTGTTTGTGCCCTTTCCTTCTACAAATCCATAATATTCATCATAAATAATTTATGGTGTAATATTCCTTCTTATTCTTTTCGTAATTATACTCTGCTTTCTCAATTGAGTCATAAGATTTACTGTACGATGCTCTCCGCATTCTCTCTCTCTCTCTCTCTCTCTCTCTCTCTCTCTCTCTCTCTCTCTCTCTCTCTCTCTCTCTTATATATTGCATATCCCTTGCAGGACGTTGCAGTCAACACCAGCATTTTTCAGGTGCTATTGATGTACTAGGCAAATGTTACGTTCAGTAGTTTGCCATTGCTTTCTGAATGACCGGCGCCCATACCAACACGTTTTAACACAACGCGACACGGTCTGCTGCACAAATCAGTCGCTGCTGCGTTTATAACGCCTGGTAAGCGGCTCACAAACCGCGTTCGCAAGCCTTTGGCCACGGAGACTTTCTCTCTCTCTCTCTCTCTCTCTCTCTCTCTATATATATATATATATATATATATATATATATATATATATATATATATATATATATATATATATACACGCCGACTTGGTCGAAAAGAAAAGAGCACTCACTCTTAAACTTCCGTTGAGTTGGTTGTAAAATAGACGTCTCAACCTCTATACCAGCATTGAGTTGGACTTAAATATTAACCTCTCATTAAGAAAGCAATGGCAAATTACTGACTGACACACACAAGATTCTATCGTGGTTCTGTAGGAAGAGTGGATGTTGGAGATGTTTCGAGTTTCTTAAGCCTCTCTACCCCCACTGGTGAGATACCCTCACGTCCGGTATCTAGACCAATACAGGACAATTGCATGTCCCTTGCGGGTAGTTGCAATCAACCCCAGGTTTATTTTACTTTCAGTACTTTGTCATCGCTTTCTGAATATGAAGTCAACATTTAACTCCATTTAACCTGTGAGTGGATCGAACCCCCTACGCTGTAGTAAGAAGATAAAGTTAATCGCATTTAACCTCTCAGCCACGCAGACCCCTATTGGGTTATACGGAAATTAAATTAGCGAGCCACGAGTTGGAATATCTGTGATGAGATCTCTTGAAGTCCATGATATAACATGAGATGAAAAATCCCAAGGAGTAAAATACGCGGAGCAAAAGTAGAAACAAGAAAACACACTAGACAACATAAACAGCTAGAACCCATTGGCACCCGCGATTTGAACCTGCCCTTTCATGGATGAAGTCTCATCATTTCTGAGGTGATAGGCCGGCATGCTGATGTGACTACAACTGTTAATTTGTTTGTTGTCTAGTTGTCTATTTCTGCCATTCTATTCACTGTTGGGTGTGTTAGCCTCACAATATATGTGAACTGATTTATCATGTAAGTATTGCGAGGTGGTCATTGTCTATATACGGTTTCTGCATCAACCCTCATTATTGATTGTATTCTATTGAATGACGTTGTTAGTGTTAGTTTACCACCTTTTATATCCTTAGTGATAAACCTATCCAGTGTTGACGGCTTCAATAATTACTTATTGACATTCACAGTTTCCAAATGACCGCCGCGCTTGTCACATCTAACGATCTCGCTCCTTTCAAACCGCAAATTCAATAACCAAAATTTGTTTACTCTGTCAGTCGAAAGAATATTTTGCTGCAAACCGCTATGGTAAAAAAGGGAGAACGGGGTTGAGATTGCATTTTATTACATGTCCTCTACATGACGTCGCACTCAACCCCAGCATGTTTTGACTGCTTGTGATTTTCAAGACAATTAAATTTTCATTAAATTAGCATTGCTTTCTGACCAGTCGACGCTCATACCATGTTTTCAATCTGCTTCGAAATCGCTTGAGGCCGACCTCGAACCCGTTATGTCGGGATTGTGAAACTTCGTTCACTTCCTCCCATGCCACTGACACCGACTTGGAGCCCAGCAACCACGAGGAATCACAGGGACCAATGTTTAACGGATTGACAGGGGTTCACAGGCGAGGTTTTATCACATACGGCTCGGTCTTTTTCAGCAAAGCGGCCTGGCGAAATCGTCGCACAAAGCGTGAACTCCGTAGCTCCAGCAATGACCCACTAGGGTTTCCGAGAAAACTGTACTGGTGAAGCGCGTGACGGAGCCCGGAATCGAACCTACAACCTATGGAACGCGAGGCTTAATCACTTAGTCACGGAGCTCCTCGCCACGGTGGACGAATGGATAACTTCAATAGACCCAATCTACACTGTGAAGACAGAAGTCAAGTGCCCTTGTATACCCCGTTTGAGCAGAAGTGTTTGGTCAGGTAAACGCGAGTAATGGACCCTTTCACACGCTTTGTGGGGTATATGCTTCTAGCCCAGTGGTTCTTAACCTTTTTGGCCCATGCACCCCTTCAAATATGTTCAGAATGTCATTCCCTCCTTTCGTATTTCCTCCCTATAACCCCCCCCCCCCGCCCTTTTTTTTTACACAGTATACGTAAAATGGAAGCTAAATGTAATAACAGATACTAGAAAAAGTCTAGACGTCTACATAACATGTGAGTTGCAGGTCTATTTTTGTTATTAAAAAAAATTTCCGAATGGCGAGAAGTACAGAACTGTAAGGTTTAGAAGGATAAACAATATCAAGTAATCGGTTCTTGATTTAACGCGATCTTGAAATAATCTTAATTCTCTCTCTCTCTCTCTCTCTCTCTCTCTCTCTCTCTCTCTCTCTCTCTCTCTCTCTCTCTCTCTCTCTCTCTCTCCCCCCCCCCCCCCCCCCCCCCCATCCCTGTATGTCAAGACAACGGATGGAGAGAACCTGGATGAATACTTTCAGAAGCCACAAGTTCAGCGACCACTAGCAAATATTATGACGACCCGCTACAAACAAGAACCAAAACTATCCAGAAGCAGACGAATGAAAAGACATCATAGTTTAAAAAAAAACCGACATGTGGCAGACGATCAGATGGGTGATGAAATGCGTCAAAGTGGAGCTAACAGATGACCAAACACAGAAGCAGTTGCAGCAGGAGAACCCTCACATCTCAGTAACAAAGGCAACAAAACTAGCAGTAATGACAACGGAGGGAAGCGAAATGCCTGTCAATGCTTTGATGGACAAGAAATCACAGCAGCCAGAACGCTTCATACCCAGAGCTACACAATGTTCTCAGTGACAGAAGGCCAAACACAGTAGAACAACGAGTCGCAGCAAGGCATAAATCTGCCGTTACTCCTCAATATATAATGTCATCAGAGAGTGTCCACTGATAATATAAGACAAGGACTTTCTGAGGCCTAACGATCATAGAAAAAGTGCGAACTACCTAGGCAAACACGGAGAAAGATACCTGGGATTCACGTACCTCCAAAGACACAGAGACGCCATAAAATTCGCCTTAACGACAAATACACAATTCAAGGAGTCATGGCGGAGTTGCGATACAGCCACAGGAATGTCACAAGATAAAAAGACCAAATTCCAGGTCAGATAGTAGAATTGAAGCAGCAAATGAAAACAAATCCTATAGTCAGAGAAACAAAGCGAAGAAATGCAAGGTCAAGAACCGGCAGCAACATCAGATGTCTGGAAGAAATGAAATAATATAGCGCAGCCTCCAGCAAGAGGTGGCTGGCATGGCTCAAATAAAGAAAGAGAACGAGGAAATACTGCACGCAGTACAAACAGTTAAGGAACAGCTAAAGAACGAGAGGGAGCTAAAAAGCCAGCAGAAACCATGCCAACGGCAACTGCGAAACTGCAAGCTAAAGCAGGAATTTTATTCTCATTGACAACAAATTCAAAGGAAAGCCAGTTTTCATCCATAAAGAGAAACCTGACAAAGTCCAAGAGTTGACGACCCAAAAACCTAAAGCTGAAGACAGCGATATATTCGCATGGACCGACAAGTTCAATAGTCTCACTCAAAAAGAGCAAAATTAGGAAAAACAAAGGATGGGTGCGCTGTTCCAAAACTTGATTCGAAACAGTCCGGCACAGAGAAAAATCGCAAAAGGAAACGAAGCAACTAAAGTGGCGTGTTCTTCTAAGGACTACATCAACTCAAAACAGACGAGCAATGAGCCTTCACTGACAGACCGAAAAGCAAGAAGTGACAGACATAATGGACACCTCACTGATGAAACCCACAGCTGACGTCGAGGGCATGAAATCTGCTGCACGGAAGTCATTAAATTGACACAGAAGAAAAACAGAAGGAAACTTAGACCGTGGTATGAACCACCACAAATATAACCAAAGCTGAAAAAGCAGGTTGAACGAGGTGGAAACTTTGTTGTCCACATATCCGATCAGATGGGTGTTCGGAAACATGACCACCGTGTGTTTGAGAGTGTTTATGTATGTGTATGTATGCGTGTGTGTGAGTGCGTGTATGTATGTGTGTGTGTACGTACATAAATGTATATATGTGTGTGCCTGTGTGTGAGTGTATGTATGTGTGTGAGTGCATGTGCGTGTATGTACATGGGTGCGTGGGTGCATGGGTGCGTGTGAGTGCACATCCGTTTACCTGCGTGCGTGCGTGTGTGTGTGTATGAGTGCATGTATATCTGTGTGGGTGCGTGCATGTTAACACATATGACTTCTGTTATCATTTCATTAAATGAATTATTATTAATAATGTTGTCCAGGTGCTCTGCCTTGCCACGGAATTGGTCCTGGTGTTGTCACAGGTAAGACCCTCTATGTTGTGAACATGACATGTCATGATTGTTGTGAGTTCTCCTGACATCTGCTACCTGCTTAAAAGCATCCCGTCCTGTCTACGCACTTAGCCGCTTTCTTATCCACATTTATACGCACTTATCTCCTGCATGTCGTATGTCTTACGTACCTGTTTGCCCTTGTTCAACTGTTTGGCCTAAAACCTGTCTAACTTCCTGCTGACCTACTTACTTATTGTAATTTGGAACTTTATATCCTCATGCCGGCTCCGCAGTGATGGCGCTACGGACGCAGTTCGTGATCCCGCATACCCACGTTCGATTTGGCAGAAGACCGCGTTGTGTTGTTTTATAAGAAATGGTATGGGTGTCGGTCGTTCAGAAAACAATGGCAAACTACTGAGCGTAAACTTGCAAAGAGATCTTTCTTTTGCATATTCTTTACAGGACATTGCAGTCAACACCAGGAGTTTTCAGCTGATGTTGATTTCTTGGCAAGTTTCACGTTCAGTCGTTTGCCTTTGCCGGCTTCGTGGGTCAGTGTTATGACTTTTCTCCGTAATCTCGTATACTCTCGTCGGTAACGTGATGACGGTGAGAATCAGCTGTGGTTCGAATTGCATCGGTAACTTACGGGGTATGTGAGCCGGCCGCTCAGAAAGCAATGGCAAACTACTGAGCGTAATCTTGCCAAGAGATCAACATACAGCTGACAGATGCTGGTGTTGAGAGCGATGTCCTGTAAAGGATATGCAAAAAGTTTGCCTTTGCTATCTGAACGACCGGCTCACATACCTCCGTAAGTAACCAGCGCGACGCGATCAGCTGCCGAATCTCGCGCAGCTGTGTTTCGTACGTGAGTATACGGTATTAAGAACAACGTCCTTAACCTCTTCCACAGGAAGACCGGCTGCCAAGAGATCACAACAGCAGAAAATGCTGGTGTTGACTGCAACGTCCTGTGAAGGTTATGCAACTAACTTTTAATATCCTCATATGCCGGTTTCTGTCGCCAAGGCGTGGCGAACGCGTTTCCTAATACCGCAAACTGCGTTCGAAATCAGTTGCAGGCGATTTGGAAGTAGACCGCCATGTGTTGTTTGAACAATTAAATGAGAGTCGGCCCTTCAGAAAGCAGTGGTAAACTACAGAACGCAAAAACTTAAAGTTTGACAAAGACTTCAGTCGTTAGTCGCTAGAAGAGTTTAAGAGAGTTAAAGCAATTAGCCATGATGCTGGCTAACAATCGGTACCCAAGCCTTGCATTCACCGCTTCGAAAGCTCAAAAGCATTCTCTGAATGAGTGTGTTGTTTGCTTACTGGAATGGAGCAAAAACATAACCACGGCAAAATTATTAAGACGTATAGGAGTTTAATTCAAGTTCACATGGTTCTACAGGAGCACCGAACCAACAAGCACATAAACAAAAAACATCAACATTAACCATCAACAATGATAATAACCATATAAACAACAATATACACAACAACAACAATAACAATATAAACAACACATACAGAAACTACAGCAATAATAATAACAGTAACAACAACATCAACAAACACAACATCATGCTCATCATCAACACAAACAACAGCAACATCACCAACAACTTAAACAAAAGCGGCAACATAAACAACTCAACCATGTCAATAATAGCAACACCATCATCAACAACAACAACAACAACATCAATAATAATACCAACAACAATTATTAAAGCAACAGGGAGTCAACAAGTGATACACAACATCAACAAAAACAAAAATGTCACTAATACCAATATCAGCATTAACAACAACAATAGCAACAACAACAACAACATCTCATCATCAACATCATTATCAACAACAGCAGCAACAATTCACTTTTCTGCCTATTTATTATACATTAAAATATGAATGAACCTGTCTCACGTCATTCTTATTTATCTGTGTACGTGCATGCATGTTTCCCTCTTTCTATCTGTCTGTCCATCTCCCTGCCAAGCTATCCTGCATATCTGCCTACCTGCCTGCCTTGATGAATGTCTTTCTGTCAGTCGCGCTCTTTCCTTATTGTTAGTATCAGGTTGCTTCTGCGGCTATTACAAATAGATGTGAGATGTAACCAAGGACCACATCAGGCATCATCACTCAGCAATACCTGTTCTAGTGGGGATTAAGTTGTACACTTGTGGACGGGATCATATGTAAATCAGATTTGGATTTTAAATACGTTTCTTATATTGTCTGTCAGACTCTGTCTCCTCTGTCCCTTTTGATATAAACCAAAAATTATGCTCTTTTGCAGGACGTTGCAATAAACAGCCTTATTATTGGCTGTTCGTGATTTATTAGGTAATTCAGTTCAATAGTTTGCCATTGCTTTCTGAACGAGAAGTCAACAAGTACAATTGAACAGTGTATGAAATGAACCCACTACACCGCCGTCAGATTAGAAAATGTAAATGTGAGCGGGTTTAACCTCGCGGCCACGTCAACCTCTCCTTGTGACACAGCTGGTGAAATTAAAGCACACTGTGAAAAGAGTGTAGTTTTACTTCCCTTTCACTATAATAGTTTATGAACTATGTATATTAAGGCAAGAAATACTCATGATTTTAAATGGCTAATAAGATGAAAGCAGATAAATAATATATACACCAACCCTATGCTATCAATATCAAACTTGGAAATTATCCAAATCATACGGGCACAAAATCAATACCTGCGGGTTGAGATGCCTGATAAGATCTGCCAACTTAACCATCTGAGATGGGTTAGAAATAGCACATTCATACCATTCCGATGCAAGCAATGTCAAACTTGGAGATTATCCAAAGCACACTTACACAAAAACAACAACTGCGAGTTGAGATGCCTGAGATGAGCTGCCAGCTTAACCATCCGAGGCCGAGTAAGAAATGACGTTACCAGACAGACAGTGAGATCAACGTCTTGTGCCACACATATTGAAAGGCAGACGATCAAATGGCTTGGCCATGTTGTTAGAATACAACACCACAAGTGACCAATACCCGCGATAGACCAAAGGAGATCCGATATGAGAACAAGAGGACGCCACCAAAAAGAAAACAGAATGATGACGTCAAATACATTGTACTATCACATGGGATGACATTATCCCATGCCATCCACCAGCCGTTGGAAGATAATCCCTCCCGACGACTCCTGACAGTAAAAGTGGATGATAATAATGATGGTGAACAAGATAAACAGCTTGCTCTCACATAAACACGCATATATACAATTGTTTTAATCCTCAGCCGGCAACTACTGTGTGCGAGGGCGGCAAGTTTTGTTATGCCGACAGCGATTGTGAAGCCAACCAAAGATGCCTGGTGACACCGTGTGGCCAGAAACGTTGCTCTGGTCAGTACTTGTTGCCCATTTGTACGTTACATTTTTTTTTCGCATATCCTTTACAGGACATCGCTGTCAACATCAGCATCTTTCAGCTGATTGTTGATTTCTTGGCAAGATTACGCTCAGTAGTATGCCATTGCTTTCTGAGCGGCCGGCTCAGTTATCCCGCAAGTCAATAACTGGGGACGAACCGCTCCCAGTTCTCGCCCGCTACGAGACTCTGCGTGATAAACGAGATTACGGAGAAAGTGTTGTAACCCCTCGGCCAGAGAGACCGGCCTAAGGTTTATTACAGCTGTTAAATTTCATTTGTCTCTTTTCTGTCTGTCTCCATTGGAGTATTAGGCCTTTAACCAAAGGACAAATGGTCCATCTACCTTTTGCTGTCTTCTGCAGTTCCCTCCATTTCTTCCCCATATTATTCATCTCCGTCATATTTGCTTGCTCTTTGCGTCCCAAAGAAAGAAATTCTAGACATACTATTAACAGATTTTTTAAGTGTGCGCACTGTCCCAAGCCCGCATCTTGTCCTCAAATCTTGATTCACGGGAATGTTTAGTTCTGCTCATATACTCCTCGTTATTGGTTCCATCACGACAGTTTAGTCCTTCTTTTTCCGCATTGGCACCAGTTATATCTTTTTCTTTAACGTTCCCTCGCTTTCAACTCAAGCGTAGTCCATACACGCGGTCCTACTTCTAGTGCACTGGACTTATTTTTGCCTGTGGATTAGCTTTCCCTATTACCAGTGTCCCTCGCCATCAGGCGAACCAGCTCTGACTTCAGAGGTACTTCTAATCTACGTCACCAAATCAAGGACGAGAAAGTCAACATTGTAGTCGAACTGATCGGTGTATCGGGTTGAACCAGTACCTCGGCATCAGCGCACTGGATGTTTAAGAACGAGCTCTCTTATCCATTCGGCCATGCCGATCTCGCACCAATTAATCCATGTCTGTGTTTCTTTAACAAAGCAAGGCATTTTCAGACATGTCATATTTCTGGATCCCTATCTAGCATGCCAGGTCTTGTTCTGACTCTTAACACTTTCAACTGCCAGCCACTTGGTCTTGGGCTCATATCCGCATCAGCGGATTTTGATACTGACTTGGGCTTCCATGTTGGCCCAATAAACATCAGTACCGGAAATATCTTGGGAAGTACAGGCCAGCGGCATGATGCTGTCCACATCACACATAGAGGGCCGAGTGGTCTATACAAATATGGCTCTGGCATCATATCCCGACATTTAGATCATATTATCACCATTGTTGGTCATATTATCACAATTGTCGGTCACATTATCACGATTGTTGGTCATTGTATCACTATTGTTGGCCATATTATCACCATTGTTTATTTGTTATTCATATTATCACCATTGTTGGTCATATTATCACCATTGTTGGTCATATTATCACCATTGTTGGTCATATTATCACCATTGTTGGCCATATTATCACCATTGTTGGTCATATTATCACCATTGTTGGTCATATTATCACCATTGTTGGCCATATTATCACCATTGTTGGCCATATTATCACCATTGTTGGCCATATTATCACCATTGTTGGTCATATTATCACCATCGTTGGTCATATTATCACCATTGTTAGTCAAATTATCACCATTGTTTGCCATACTATCACCATGTGGGTCACATTATCACAATTGTAGGTCATATTATCACCATTATTAGTCATATTATCACCATCGTTAATCATATTTTCACCATTGTTGTCATTTTATGACATGTTTATGCATTGTGATTTATAAAATAAAGTGTAAATGTCCCTTTTATACGCTTGAAGTCGCTTTGGGCATATGTTTCTAGACAAATATGTTATAGACCAGCTTCACTCGTGGTTGAGGTGTTCATATCACGCCACTCGCCGTTACTTCCCAAGGCATTTCATGGTACTTATTGTAGGCTGGGCCTAACTGGCAGCCCAGATCGATGAAACATTGGAATCCAAACCATTGCGGATCGAACCCTTTATCACAAGGACGGCTGGCGAGCGCCTAGTGACGTCGATATCGAGGTTCCCCTTGCTATCACACTAAATGTTGAGAAAAATACACTCCAAGCAACCGTGCCTTTCGGATTTACTGGAACACATGCTTGCTACGGTTCATTTACAAACAAAGAATCCAGGACGGATAAAGTATTTGATCCAAATGAATGAAGGATTAGAAGTCACCGTGGGTGACAGAATATGAGCGGATGTGTTTAAACTTCCTGTGCGCTTGTACATTTTATCATGAGAATAAGTGAGAGAAAGCACTGGGAACGAGGCAATTTAAAGAAGTCTGGGTCCGAAAAAAAAGATCATCCAACTCACTAAAGAACAACAAATTAAATGGTTCGGCCAGCTGACACGAAAACCCTGATTTAAACTATCAAACAGAGCCACAGTGAAGATATACGTATGATGGATACAGAGCAAAGAGAAGACAAAATAAATGATGGAGTGATGGTATCAAGAAAACCCTTAGAGAAACAAATACAAGCTTGTAAAGGGCACAGGAAAGAGCACACAAAAGATCCTTACATCTTCTCCCAACACTTCACTGAGGTGTACGGAGAAAGAGAAGACTCAGAGAAGTTGTTTGTCGCAGTGCGTGATGTAAGTTTTGTCTATTGAAATCGTTATCAGTGTTGTGTCGAAAACTATGGAGTGATTTTCGTCCTATCTCGATTTATGATTGTATACCACGTATAATACTGGTCTCATTGTTCCATAGGAATCACCAGAGATCCTTGCAGAGGATTTTGCTTAAACGGAGGCACTTGTAGTGCCCCAGCTGATGCTCCATCTTGTCGGTGCCCAGCGGGATTTTCAGGTCCAAGATGTGAGGTCCCCAGTACTTGCCCAGTTGTCAAGGTATGTATATTTTATCATATTAATAAATAGACAAAAACCAATGAACTAAGAGGTGAAGGAAAGACGCTGACGTTGAATAGGCCAACCGTCGCCCATACCCCTGAGTAATAAAACTAGGCTTTAGTCTTGAACTCACAGGGCAAAAGACACGGAGGAAGACTAAAACACTCACGAATAATAGACATAGATAGAAACATAAGTTAAACAATATGGGAAAGGACATGAACAGACCTGCAAGGAGCAGATAACAGGACTTAGAGGATGGTTGGTTGAGAACATAGGCCCCAATGGGAGGCTGAAAACATAAGAAGAAACATATTATCATGAATTAAAACGACAAATGCACATGTTTACTCAGAGGTTTTTGAACGCATGTAAGACATTTTCGCTCCCACGCTAAAGCATTATGTGAATGCGTGTGTGTTCTCTTCTTCTTGAATGTAATGTATGACCTTCCTATATTATTACTTCTGGTCAAAGTAATCTAAAAAAAAAGAGCACGTTAGGGCAGCCTACAGGGAGTTGTTGCAACTGATAATGTCATGGACGCGTTAGCATGAAGGTACTACGACGGTGTTTGTCGTCCGTCTAAAGCGAAAAATACTGACGAACTCATCCACAGTGCATTTAGGCCTACTAATGCGATGACTCTATGACATCACGAGCCAAATGCAATACTGCATTTTTTTTTCTGGTGCGTTAGCGTAGCTGATAGATGACATAACCCGACTTAGGTTGGCTATATCGAGGGTAGTAGTAATATTGTGAGGGCTGGTCTGGTTCGCAAGATCAGTCCCGCGTCTAGCGTTCGTTGTGTCGGATGGCTGTGTGAGGTGCACCAAACAGGGATCCTCCCAGCCAACGCAAGTTAGCGAAGCAGGCGTTTCGAGAATGTAACCGCGTCGTGCAGCTAGAGTCGTGATTTGAGAGGGCAAAAGAGCAAATTTTTACGACCTTTCGACAAAGCCTCGATAAGCGCCCTCTCTCTCTCTCTCTCTCTCTCTCTCTCTCTCTCTCTCTCTCTCTCTCTCTCTCTCTCTCTCTCTCTCTCTCTCTCTCTCTCTCTCTCTCGTGTGAGAGCTCAGTACTCTGTACTCTTCGTAGTCTACACCCCTAAAATAGGTCATGACAATAGGTAGCATGATAATGTTATGCGCGTGGTAGGGCGAGGGATCAAGGCCTAAGTTCATTGTCTCGTCGTGTGAGAGAAATGCTGGTCACCTACTCCTGCGTGAATTCAGGCCTGCAAAATATGGGCCCTATCCCTTCACAGATCCATAGTTGGTTCCTACTTTCGGGCACACTTTGCTTTATACTGCATAAACCTGGTGTCATCAGATGCCACTGTTACTGTATATATAACCTTGAAAGTAATGCCTGTAAATTTTGTCGTGCTGATTATACCTCCTTGGTGCGCATCTGTTATAGAACTCATATTCCCCACTCCAAACATATAAACACTCGGGACAAACAAGACCGTTGCAGGAACTTCATATCTGGAGATTATAATAAGTAAATATATTTTTGTTTTTGTTTTTTGCATATCCTATTTACAGGACATCGGTGTCAACAGCCATCCGCATTGTATTGCTGTTGTTGATGTCTTGGCAAGTTTACGTTCAGTAGTTTGCTATTGCTTTCTGAACGACCGGCTCCCATACCAACAAGATACGACCTAGCACGACGCGGTCTAATGCCAAATCCGTCGCAGCTGTGTTTCGAACGCAGGTAAGCGGCTCACGAATCGCGTTCGCACACCTTTGGCCACGGAGAATGGCATGTAAATGTTACCAGGGCATTATTAATAATAGCACACACAGACCTGCATGGATTAGGTCTACGTCCGTAATATTTCCACCACAGATATCAGGTTCTTTTGTGTTAACAGACCTCAGACTGATGGTCGGAAGAAATCTTCGGGCATAATAAAGAAACGCTGCTATTGAGACAGTCATGGTCTGCTGAGAAGAAGAGTGAAAAAAAGACTTGAAAGGAACCACAAAAGACAGCAGTATGTTAGGAAGGTTTTGCATCACGGTCTCCCTGGCCGAGGATTTAAACGACTTTCTTCATAATCCCGTTTATCCACGCATGGTAACGCAGCGCGCGAGAATTGGAAGCGGTTCTCGCCGCGTTGGTAACTTACGGGATAAGTGAGCCGGCCGCTCAGAAAGCAATGGGAAACTACTGAGCGTAATCTTGCTAAGAAATCAACGACAGCGGTAAAATGCTGGTGTTGACAGCGATATCCTGTAAAAGATATGCGAAAAAAAAACGTGTTCATATGAATTTTCTGCAGCAATTTTCAGTCGGAAAATGTCTATGTTTCTCCACAGAAAGGTGAATCTAGCGTTTGTGGTGGTACGCCTTGTACGTCTGATCAACAGTGTGGCTACAATCAAAAGTGTTGTACATTGGCCTGTGGAGGGAAATGGTGTACCAATGTTGGTATGTCATTACATTTAAGAAAACTATGTCTATATTGGAAGTTACGTTGCATAGGTGGATAAAGCGTTTACCAGTTAAATAAGTGCTCCGGGTTCAATACCTAGCAGAGTCAGGATTATTTTTATTTTATCTGAAGGGCTTAGGGTCGATTTAGGATCGCAAAAAATGGGTGCGGGAATATTTATAGACTTTTCTATAAATTGCCAGGGAAGGAAATGCGGCAAGAAAGTGAACTGGCCACCCCACTTTGTTGGTCGTAGACTACAATATGTGAAGACTTACACTTCATACCCCAGCGGCAGTATTTGCTATTGGTCAAAATCGACATTATCTATTTAGCATGGCACCGGCTGTTGGGGTGTTCTCAAAACAGATGTTGTTTGTGATGCTGTCATTTACTCTCAACGCAACAGGTGCTGGCATTCAAATTTAAAAACAAAAAGCTTTTGTTTTTTATATGGACCCGGCATGATCCTGCACAAGTCCTTTCTAATCATAGTATCATATTTACAAAATAGGCATGTCACATAATGATGATGATTGTACCCGTGAAAAAGACAGGGAGAAAACTGGATGTATCCTGAATAATATGGAGGAAGCCTAGTTACTCAAAGAATCTAATACAAATATGTATTGAACGATATGTGCAAATTTCACGATACACATTGCAACAAATGTTACGATGCAAACAGTTACAAATTGTATATGTTGATATGCATATAATATTATATTTTGTTATACACCCTCAGTGGTCAGTTAAAATTGTATCTTTTACATTTTATGGTGTTGGTTGTGTCTCGATGCCCATCATTTTATATATTTTTCAGCATCTTATATATTGTCTATAATCATGTATATTGTGTATCATCATATATATTTTGAATCGCCTGGCATATTATATATCGTCGTATATATTGTACATTTATATTAAATATCGCGTATAATCTTTCAGATTGTGTTTTACCTTATATATTTTATGTCATCTTATAAATTGTGTTTCATCTTATATATTATGTACATTTGTATATATTGTTATAATCTTTCAGTGGTTAGTTGAACTTGCGTCTTGTACATTTTATGTTAGGAATCACTGAGAATACGAATTGGGAGCGAAAAAATTAGAAGAAGACTAGGTCTGACACCAGTTATGTAATCCACCAAAGAACGAAAAATTAAATGGTTCGACTACCTTACAAGAATGCTCAGGTAACAACTAACTACCACAAAGAGCCACATTTAAGATATATGTTGGATATAGAGAAAAGGGAAGGCCTTGAAAAGATGGAGTGACGGTAACAAGAACAACCTTAGAGAAATGCATACCAGCATGCAAAGCACTCTGGAAAGAGTACACAAAAGACCCTTACATCTTCCCCCAACACTACACTTAGGTAAACGGGGAATGAGAAAGAGAAAAAGCAGAAAAGTTGTGTGTCGCCGTGCGTAATGTTTGTTTTGTCGATTCAAATCGTTTAAAGTGTTATGTCTAAAACAATCTGGTGATTTTGGTCATATCTTAATTTATGGATTTATACCACATATAATATTGCGTTTATTGTTCCATAGAAATTATCATAGATCCCTGCAGAGGATTTTGCTTAAACGGAGGCTCTTGTACTGCTCCGGCTGATGCTCCATCTTGTCGGTGCCCAAGAGGATTTTCAGGTCCAAGATGTGAGGTCCCCAGCAGACCCGGTACTTGCCCAGTATGTATATTTTATCATATTATTATATAGACAAATACCAATGAAGCAAGAGGTGAAGGAAAGACGCTGGCGTTGAATAAGCCAACCATAGGCTAAACCCCTGAGTAATAAAGCTAAAGCTTTAGTCTTGAAATAACAGGGCAAAAGTCGTGGAGGAAGACATAAACACTCACGAATAATAAACATAGATAGAAACAGAAATGAAACAATATGGGAAGGACAGGGACTGACCTGTAAGGAGTAGCTAAAGATAAAAGGGGTTTGGAGAGAGTTGATTGGGACCTATGTCACAATGGGGGAATAGAGGGCAACAGAAGAAGAATATTGTCAATGCGTGGTTACTCAAAAGTTGTTGAACACATCTCAGGCTTTTTCAATTCCACGCGAAAGCATGGCGTGCATGTGCTCATAATTCATTCTCATAATTCTCATAAATGTAATATATTCTCTTACGTTTTACATTTGGTCAGAGTATACTATTCAATTACCCTTTACTTCTGGTCATAGTATTCTAAAGAAAGGGTGCGTTAGGACAGGTTACAGGGAGCTACACTGATAAAGTCATGGGCGCGGTCGGACTAGGTTTTTACCACTGTTTTTGTTGTCATTCAAGAGAGAAAGAGACATGCGATGTATCCCTCCATGCATTAAGGCCTACAAATGAAGACTCTATCACAACATAGGCCAATAGCAGGACACTGCTTCAGGACAAAGGTTTAGCTGGAGCGTTAGCGTAGCTGATAGGTAGCACGATGAGCCCTGAACGCGGTTAGCGTAGCTGATAGGTAGCACCATAATGTCATGGGCGCGGTAGGACGAGAGTTCTACGCTTGAGTTCGTCGTCTCGCCAAATGAGAGAAAGACTGGTCACCGACTAATGCGACTAGACCTGCAAATTGTGGGTCATATCACATCACAGCTGGTTCCTGCGTCCGGACACAATGTTGTGTTATACTACAGAAGCCTAGCGTTCTCGTGTGCCACTTCCACTGTGTATAATCTGTGAGAAAGTAATGCACACATATTTTGTCATGATAGTTATCCCGCCTGGTGCACATCTGCTACAGAACTCTCCTTCCCCTCTCCAAACACAGAGACTAGAGGGACAGACAAGACCGGTTCTGAACTTCACATCTGAAGAGAGTAATATTTAAATATTTTGTAAAGCATTATTAATCACGGCACATACAGACTGGCTGGGATTAGGCCTACTTCGGTAATATTTCTACCACAGATGTTAGGTTCTTTTGTGTTAACAGACGCCAGATTGGTGTTAGGAAGGAATCTTCTTGTATATACAGAAACGCTGCTACTGAGAAAGGCATCGCTTGCTGAGAAGAATAAAGTGAGAAAGACTGTAAAGGAACCACAAAAGACAGCAATATATTAGGAGGGCGTTGCATATATTATTGAGAAGAAAGATCAGATACATTGCTTGTACGTGTTTATGTGAATTTACTTCCGCATTTTCAGTTCGGAAATGTATACGTTTTTCCACAGAAAGGCGACGTTAGCGTTTGTGGTGGTATCCCGTGTACGTCTGACCAACAGTGTGACCCCAATCAAAAGTGTTGTGCATTGGCTTGTGGAGGGACATTCTGTACCAATGTTGGTATGTCATTGCAGTTAATAAAACGGTGGCTATATCGGGTGTTACGTTGCATAGTGGGCAAAGCGTTTACCGATTAAATAAGTGTTTCTTGTTCAATTCCTAGCAGAGGCAGGACTATTTTTTTTTATCTGGCGGCCTTAGGTTCGATCTAGCATCGCAAAAAATGGGAGCCAGAAAATTTGTAGAATTTATTCGGAATTGCCAGGGCTGGAAATGCGAGACAGAAGAGAACCGCACTCACTTTGTCGTGGACTAGAATATGCGAATACCTAACACTTCACACCTTAGCAGCAGTATTTGCTATTGGTCAAAAGCTACGTTTTTAAGCATCATGTTATTAATTCAGTATGGCATCGGTTGTTTGAATGTTCTGAAAACAGAGGTTGTTTGTAATGTCAACATTAACTGTCAATACAACTGATACTACCATTAAATATAATATCTGGTTGTTTATTTGGACACTACATGAACCTGCGGAATTCTGTTCTAATTACTGTGTCAGATGTACATAACCTTTAAGACATCGGGGGGAAATGTAATACACACAAGTTCAACTGACGACTGAAAGAAAGGAAGGTTGTCTTGACTGGGTCACATTGTGATACATATAGGCCCATTACCGATAATATAGTAGTACAAGACAAAGGGCTAGAGAAAAATAGGACATCCGAGAAAAATAAACTACTTCACACAAGAACGTCCTAGGGAAATAAACTACACCACACAAGAATACCCTTGGAAAATAAACTACATCACACAAGAACATGCCAGGAAACAAACTACAGCGCACAAGAAAGTCCTATGGAAATAAACTTTATCGCACAAGAACGTCACAAGAAAATAAACTACATCACACAAGAACGTTCTAAGGAAATAAACTACATCAAACAAGAACGTCGTAGGATAATAAACTACATCACACAAGAATGCCAGGATGTTAGGGCATAGATTTAGGCTTAGGTAATGATTGATGGGATATGATCACACATTGAGGAAGAGAAGGAGACGAAGAAGAAGAAGCAGCATGAGAAGATGGTGATAATGATGGCAATAGTAATAATGAGCAATGATTCAATAAAGTTTCTAGAACCAGCCACAAGTTCACTTTGACATACCGTTGTTTGTGCTGACGCTTTTTCATGATATTTCATGATTGAACTTTCCAATCATTTAATTTGTTATGGAACAAGTAATAAACATTGAATATTCCCCACTTATTTCAGAAAATGCTACTAACCTATAACAATTATTCACGATTTTCTAACAAACATCGCCGTTACAATGTATTATTTATTCTTTTATCACAGAAGAGCCACAAACCCTGACTTGTGCCAATGTCCTGTGTAATGTTGGCAATGTTTGCCGCCATGTCTCCGCATGCAGTTCGTGCCCAATACAACCAAGATGTATTCCAGTTGACCAGGTCTATGACGGTTAGTTACGTTAGCTGCATATCCTTTACAAACGTCGCATTCAACCCCAGCACATTTTTACATGTTTGGGATTTGTTGGAAAGTGTAAGCTCAGTGGATTGTCATTGCATTCTGAACGACCGGTAATCATATAATTGTATGAAAACCAACGCCAGAAGGTCTGCTTCCAAATCTCACTCAGCTTTGTTTCGAAAGCGGTATATGGGATTACGAATTGCGCGCGTAACTCCTTCGCCACAGAGCCTATGGCAGCAGTAACTTTAAATTAAGGACCATTAAGGATAAACCATTTATCCACGTGCAGCGTGTATCAGGTAGTTTGTAGAACATTGCTCTCAACACGACACGTCAACAACTTTCTCTATCTCTTGTTACTTCTCCTGCTTCATTCACCCTTATGTCCAAGGTGTCTACGTTGTCCCGTGTCTATCTTCGTCCTGGTCTAGCTCTGCTTCTACCTCCGGGAACCATGCCTTCAATAACTGTTCTGTTCAAGCCTCTGAGAGTTTAATACTAATGCATTAATACTTTATAATTCCAACATGTACATGTACTTAATAAATTATTTCAGATCGTGTTGGTCGACCCCTTCTACCAGGGTTGCCAGATCACTATGATTAAAAAAAAAAATCTAAGTCAAGAAATACAAATGCCAAAATAAAAACAAACATTACCCAATAAAAATATCTATTATACATACATTTAAAAAAAATGTTGCATATCCCTTATAGGACGTTGCAGTCAACACCAGCATTTGCAGCTGCTGTTGATGTACTAGGCAAGTTTTACGTTCAGTAGTTTGCCATTGATTTTTGAACGACTGGCTCCCATACCAACACGTTATAATACAACGCGACACGGTCTGCTGCACAAATCGGTCGCGGCTGAGTGTTGAACGCCTTTCCAATCACGAAAAATCGTGTTCGAACCGCGTTCGCCAGACTTTGGCCGCGGAGACGGCAAACATATATTTACATCACACGAAAACCTCTTCTTCAAATAAGTATTCCTCTTTATTGCTGAGAAATTCAGTACAGGATTCCTTATTAGTAATATGCACTTCGTTAGGTGCAATTTTACCTGACCAAGAGTGCTGCCACATCTATGGGCTACAATTATTTCACTTAAGTGATCGATGGTGCGTACGGCAATATGGCAGGCCATGCTAACAGCAATTTGTAACTCTGCTAATTTGACTTTATCATAAATTTTCTTACTTATTTTCATCACTGAAAGTGTTTTTCGTGAAGAACATGGCGCGTCCCGCTTGTGGTTTTCTGTTGTTTCATGATTTGCGAGATTTGAAAGTCTTGGAACAATATTACACCGGTACAATTTGCAATATGACTATTCAGACCATCAGTGGATTTCTTGAGCCACACAAATGACTTTTCCCATTGATGATTATATTTCCGATTAGTATAATAAGATGGTTTCCACTTTGGCATGATAATGGGCCCAATAATAAGAAACACTTGCCATGAAGTTATAATGAATTTGAAAACTTAATTGAACAGTAAGACGGCTGCGCAATGCGTAAGTGCGCATAGAACAGTACAAACGAGAATGAACCAAAAGCAGTATTAGCTAAGCTTATTGTTTTAGCTAAAAAGTGTTAAAATAAGATAAAAAATTAAATTGACCAATTTAAAAACAGAGGCATTTATAGCTAGTTATTATGTCATTATAATTTTTTTTTTTTTTAATGCCACGAAAAAAGCCAAAAACGTCAAACTGATCTTTTGACGCCAAACCCCCCCCCCCTTTTTTTTTAAATAGAAAAGCCAGATTTGTCAGATTTAGCGTTAAAAAAGCCCATCTGGCATCCCTGCCTTCTACTCCCTCCAGGAACCATGCCTTCTATCACTGTTATTTTCAAGGCATTGTGACTTTAATGACAATGCATTATGATTTATTGATTCACAATTTCATATAAATAATGTACATCAATAAATAAAGTAAACAAGCATAACGTATCCTTAAAACAGAGCCAGTCGTGCGAGAGAAAAGACATGTGCTGTCTTTAATATAAGCTTGCGACGGGTAAATTAACAAAAACAGAAAGTGGAATTGGTCCGCTATTCAAGAACATAATTCAGAGTGACAGAATGAACGTTGAGGCTGACAAGTCTTAGTCAGTTTAGGAACACAAATAAACACTTATACAACTACACTAACATATCTGAACAAGTATATTTCCACCATTATAATACCATCATATTAGTCCTATCATTCTCGTCTATACTTCTAATCTTAACATCTTAGTCTTACTATTATATATAGTTCTTCGATCCTTTGTCTATCATCTTAGTTCTACAATTCTAGTTTTACAATATCTGCCCTACCAAACTAGCCTCGCCGTCCAAGTCCTATTATCTTAGCTATATCATCTATTTCTAACATCTTAATTCCGATATGCAGAAAGAACAATGAATATATATTGAAACAAGTTAACTCACAAATAGAACTGTTTACTCGTGTCACATGCCTGTGGTCATTGACATTAAGGTGAGTGGCCGTACAAGATAAACAGTTCACGAGATAAAATAGGGCGGATAGTAAGTCACCCAGAGGGCGTAAATGAGAAGACAGTAATTGAAAGGGGGAGCTGAGAAGAAGTCAGCTGGCTAAAATAAAGGTGAGGCAGACAGTTGAAACAGTGAGATTGTGTGTTGTGTGTGAAGCATTGTGGGGGAGACAACAGTTTAAAAAGAGAGGGACAAAAATTGACGGGGGGCAGTTGATGTTTGGACTCCGAGCTGAGAGGTAGTTGAGTCTAGACCGGACCAGGAGAAGGTCGTGGTCTGAGAAAGGGAAGAATTGTGACGGAGTTCGGAAGATAACTCCGCACTGTGGGTTCCAGGGATAGTGAGTGGAATTCGAGACCCAGAGTGGGTTACTTTGAGTCGGGCCTAGAGAGAGGCTAGTATACCTGTCGTGTGGGACGAGATTTTAGTAGCCGTAAGAGGCAGTGTTATTCGAAGTGTTCCATTGGGGATGGAGATATATTCTTAGAGAATTATTGTTCCTGGATTTATATGCTACATGTGTCTGTGTTAATTCATAATTAAAGGAATATTATGTGCGCAAATTAACGCTTGTTCACTGACTGGTGTTTGGGTGTGATGCATCTTGGTTAATCTGTTGTTCAACATCACATTGTTACAAGGACATACCCTAGACACAACCATAGCCACTCTATCTGTCACTTAGTCAACATTCACTTTGTGTCAACTCGCATTAGAAGAAAGCAGTCCATATTATTTGGGCATGTCATGAAAAGGGAAAAGCTGGAGTATGTCGTCACACCTTGAAGTTTGGAGGGGCAGAGAGTCAGGTGGAGACCAAGAGAGAAGACTCTGAGCAGTGTGGACATCATGGCATGGAGGAATATCGGTATCAGAGATGATTCGCAGCACAAGCGATGGAAGGCTGTGGACAGACATGACCACCAACTCCACAGGGCAAGGGCTATAAGAAGAAGAAGAATTCCGAAATGGGCAATACGTTGGTGTTTTGATATCTTCCTCCCTTTTAACAATATGGTTAATGACACACATGAATGATTCCACATCGCTAATGTGGTTTTTACAAGACTGAATCTAATAATTGTTTTGAAGAATGTACAGAAGTGCAGAATCCCCACAATCCATGCCAAATGGCTTTGGTAAATATTTTCTGCCCACAATTGCCACAATGACTCGCGTATTACCAGTCGTTTCTGATACCGATGATCCTCCATGCTAAGATGATAAGCCGTCCAACAACTTATATCTCTGCCTCCTTCTTTCTCTCTTCTCGTCCATCTTTCCTGTTTTAATGTCGTACTCCAATAATTCCATTCTCATGGTGTGCTCAAAGAACTAGCGCTGTCTAATTCATAATTCTGAATCTATCCACTGTTAATTTGCAACAAGTAACTCATGTCGACATGTATGCAGACATTCTAGTGTTTTCCCTTGCAGGTATTGACAACCAGTGCCGCAGACAAAACTATACTGAAGTGATCCTGGTAGAAAACCCAAGGAACAAATCAGCGTTCAGTCAGCTGACGTGTCCTCCTAGGTATGGGAACTGCCCATCTGGGTCCGTATGTGCTGGAGAGCTCTGCTGTAAGGGAAAGGTTACCGTCCCACTCACCAAACCTGGACTTTGTCCCACGGTAAGAAATCTCGCGTCTTCCATGCATACATGTATATGTGATGCCACGTTTTAACGGTCAGTTCGGCGAAGATTCATCATTGCCCTTCGGTGTCCATATGTGTTGCTCTTGCTAAGGATGAGCAACACCATGTGTTTTTATGTTGCATATCCTTTACAGGACGTTGCAGTCAACAAAAGAATTTTTCATCTTATGTTGATGTACTAGGCAAAATTACGCTCAGTAGTTTGCCATTGCTTTCTGAGTGACCTGCTCACATACCCCGTAAGTTACCAACGCGGCGAGAACCGCTATTGATTCTCGCGCAGGTTACGTTACTCACGAGGATATACGGGATTACGGAGAAAGACGTTAACTCCTAGGCCAGGTAGCGCGGCTACCATATGTGTTACTCTTCATAATAATGCTTCATAATATTAGAGAAAAGCGACTTGTTGTGCCACGTCTTGCACTTGGCCTGCGACTTTGATAATGACGTCTTGCGCTTGTTGTGCTGTCCATTTCTTTTCGCTATTCCAATTCTGAATTCGAACGTTTGCATTCTAATTATTGCTGCTGAGTTATCAGTTGAAATGATCGTTTTGGCTTAACTCTTCAAAGGTTGTCGTAATGTTAACTTGATCCATTGGTTGATTTCTCTGATATAATAGTTGTACCAGACAGCGAATCTGATCTTTTATTGCCCACCATGCTTGCATGCCATAGTCCACAGATGATTGCAACTGTGGTAATTATGGATCTAATATAATCATTACGTGCCATGGCGATAGCTTGAGCGACCATGGTTCGCCATCACATACGATCACTATAGACTTGGATGAGGTCTGTATGAAACATGTATAAATTGACCTAACATTTGATGGACCTTGATCTTTGCATCGAGTGCCACTAGAATCAATTGACTGCATCTCTCGTAGACATGTACGAGTACAGAATAATAGGGGTACTAGTGCCCACTCTTCCCTAGGATACAGTCCCTCAAAAGTATCTTTGTTGCACAAGCACAGCCAACGTAGACGACAAATACATGAAGTAAAGACAAACATAATTATACTTTACTTCTACCTGCATGTTCTGATTTTAAAATATTGCTTTTAAAAGTTGGATTGTTTACTCAAATATGAATTTAATTGAAGCCCAGGATACTGTAAAGTATATCATGCGCATGAACAACCATAATATGAAGGCAGACAAGCGTCACAAAATTAACACTTATCCTTTTAAGTCCAGATGGTCATTAACCGATTAAAAACTGCAAGGTCAGATACGTTGACAGCAACAACAATGTCAAGGTCCAGAAAGCAACAATAATGTCAAGGTCAACAAATACAAAGTTAAATGTTTAAGTATTATTAATAATTGAAAATCTTTCTGTTCAGTGGGCTGAAAAATATCCAGTATTTACCTTTAGGCTGAGAAAATTAGTATCTTCACTGAATCAGTGTGTGCCGCGTGGGTTCAATATTGACTCTAGTGAATCCACATCGTCGACTAGAATTAGAGACTTGGGATTAAGAATTGGCACGGACAAAGTCGAGCGGCACATCTGCGGAATGAGCGGTCTCGTCAGCCAACACAGAACTGAAACTATAAGCCACAAGACCTTGATGCATACTTTGAGGAAGGGAGGGGGGAGATATGCTCACATAAGGATATTCGGGAGTGCACAGATGATACCCCAACTGATAACTAACTAACCAACCAATCAACTAACTAACTAACTATCTAACTAACTAACTAACCAACCAACCAACCAACCAACCAACCAACCAGCCAGCCAGCCAGCCAGCCAGCCAGCCAGCCAACCAACCAACCAACCAACCAACCAACCAACTAACCAACTGTTGAATAAATAACAATAAATATTTTCTGAAAGTTGCAAAACAAAATAAAAAGTTGCTGCAGACTGGATGGCCACACGGCCCAAAGCCAGGATACTCGTACAGTACATACCTGCCTATTCTAACTTAACTGTCAATGACAAGACCGGTAGTCGAGCAAAGGCAGGGTCTATACAAGAACAGCCGTGTACAGACAGTCTAAAAACAGACAAGAAGCTAATAAGAAAAGTAAATAAAGACACTTAGTTAAAGAGATTGTGTTTTGGTTTCTGCATAGTCGATCGAAGTCCACATGTGCTACTACTAACAGTATTAGTTGTTAATACTAGTGAATGCACTAGAATGATCTTGTGGGAGAGTTAATTTTCCTATTACCAGCTTCCCCCGACATCAGGTGAACTCTCTCCGGTTTCTGAGGTACATATGATTTACGTCCCCAATTCAAGGGCGAGAAGTCAAGATTTTAAATCCAGCAGACCGGTGTATGGAATGAACCCACTCCGCTGCTGTCACAGAGAAAGTTTAAATGGCAGCGTATTACACCTCTTGGCCATGCCGACCTCGAGGTACATTGTAAGAAAGCTGGTATGGAATTCATAGCACCTACCAGAGTGAAGTGTTGAGGGGGGGGGGGGGGGGGGGGGGGTTAGATTTCAGGGTCTTTTGTGTGCTCTTTCCATTGTGCTTTGTAGACTGGTATTTATTTTCTTAAGGTTATTCTTGATACCACCACTCCACCTTGTGCATGGTCTTTCCTTTTCTCTGTATCGATCATATATCTTAAATGTGACTCTTTGTGGTAGTTGGTACCTGGGTATTCTTGTGAGGTGGCCGAACCATTTATGTTGTCGCTCATTAGCGAATTACATGACTGGTTTCAGACCTAGTCTTCTTCTAATCTTTTCGTTCCCAATTCTCACTCTCAGTGATTCTTAACACAAAATTAAAACACCAAAGTTCAGCTAACCACTGAAATAATCTGTACAAATATAATTATGCCGAGACATTGTGAATCAGCGATTACCGTGTTTCATGGACATACTCAGTACGCTCATGTAGGAGTTACAGAACTTTTCATGGTCTGCGGATCCTTGTCATTAAGAGAAGACAAACATTGTGCTAGCAGAAGTTCTTATATTTTAGCCTCAGGTATCAATTTGCAAAGGCAAAGGTTGTGCCAACACCGGTTCTCAAGATTTAGTATTTGGGCATGAATATGCAAAGGCAAAAGGTGTACTAACATCGATTCTTTTGCTTTAGTCCCAGGTATCAGTATCCAATGGCAAACAATATACTAACAGCGGTTTTTATGTTTCAGTCCCAGACATCGATTCTTTTGCTTTAGTCCCAGGTATCAGTATCCAATGGCAAACAATATACTAACAGCGGTTCTTATGTTTCAGTCCCAGGTATCATCATTATGCAAAGGTACAACGTGTACCAACGACTACGATTGTCCCAGAGAGCAGAAATGTTGCCCCGAGTGCCGTAATGTCTGCAGGGACCCTATATTTGTCCTCAACCAAAATGATTGCGGGAACACTCGATGTCCACCAGGTTAGTTGTGAAACGTAATTTAGCCCAGATCTAACTGTAGATGTTTGTCTGTGATCTTGTCGTTCTGCCACAGGCAGTGTTTATTCGATCGCTTTCTTTTAATTTAGAATTATAATATATAAGTAACACATCTTTGAGTCTTTTTTTTTTAAAGTTGCATATCCCTTACAGGACGTTGAAGTCAATACCAGTATTTTTCAGCTGTTATTAATGTTATTGGCAAGATTACGTTCAGTAGTTTGCCATTGCTTTCTGAGCGACCAGCTCATATACCCCATAAGTAACCAACGCGACGAGATCCGCTATCGACTCTCGCGCAGATGCGTTCCTCAAGTGGATATACGGGATTACGGAGAAAGTTGTGAACCCATTCGCCAGGGAGATCGGGATCTGTGAGTCTAAAGAAGTTATATGGTAACGTTACGAAACAAAACGATAAAAAGGGATTTGTTGATGCCGAGCTGTTGAAGGAATGCGAAAGAAACACTAAATATGGCTAAAACGATCCACAAATAAATACAAAACACACAGGCGAACTTTTCGACCGAAGCTTTATCAACGGGGAAACAAGAACATAACGATAATAAATGTATAAACAAACACCACAAAAGTATACTCTCCTATACGCTTCTCCTGTCCACGAATGTTACAACTGAAGCGTTCGATATTTCGTTTCCAATATTCAGTAAATTGGCAGGACGTTAAGTAGAAAGAAAATAAGCCAAAGGAACAATGAAAGATTAGATTTTAAATAAACAACTCAAAAAAGAATTTTCCTTAATTATTTCCCCCACAACAGTGTGTTAAATGTTCGTGTTAACTAAAATTAATCGTTCATCACACACATAATATATGTAATACAGTTGTATAGTCGATATATGTGTGGACTAGAGTTGATGGCTCAGATCTGGCATTTGTAATTAACTGTATATTTTAGATAGGTGTCAGTTAGAACTAATAGAAAAAATTCATGTACCAGTAGAACAATTGGTTATTGACTACTACATCAGTTAACTAGAATTTATAGCGTAATACTTAGTAGACTGGGTCTGGTGTTCGTTGTCTTGAGCGGCTATTAGAAGAAGAGGAGGAGGAGGAAGTAGGAGGAGGAAGAAGAAGAAGAAGAAGAAGAAGAAGAAGAAGAAGAAGAAGAAGAAGAAGAAGAAGAAGAAGAAGAAGAAGAAGAAGAAGAAGAAAAAAAGAAGAGGAAGAGGAGGAGGAGGAGGAGGAGGAGGAGGAGGAGGAGGAGGAGGAAGAAGACGCAGCAGAAGAAGAAGATGAAGAAGAAGAAGAAGAAGAAGAAGAAGAAGAAGAAGAAGAAGAAGAAGAAGAAGAAGAAGAAGAAGAAGAAGAAGAAGAAGAAGAAGAAGAAGAAGAAGAAGGAGAAGGAGGAGGAGGAGGAAAAGAAGCCTAATAGCCAATATTTACATGATTTACTCATCATCAGGTTTGGTGTGTGTGTACCGAACACCACCGTGCGCTCCAGGAATGGCATGTGCCCAGGTTTTGCTTCCAGTGTGTGAGCGTCCCCAGTGTGTCAACTGTACCAGTAATCAAGCTTGTGTACCAACCGAATATGGGTGAGTATCGGCGAATAAAGAACGGCATGTTAAAGGCAGATAAGTAAATAGAGTGTCAATGACTAAAGATTAGTGTGTGGCTGACAGATTAGTAAGTAAAGAGTCAGTTAATAAAGAATAGTGTGTGAGAAACAGATAATTAGGTAAAGTGTCAGTGAATAAAGAATAGTATCTGGGAGACACATAAGTAAGTAAAGTGTCAGTGAATAAAGAATAGTGTGTGGGAGACAGATACGTAAGTCAAGTGTCAGTGAATAGATAATAGTGTGTGAAAGACTGATAAGTAAGTACAATGCCAATGAGTAAAGATTAGTGTGTTAAAGACACATAAGTAAGTAAAGTGTCAGTGAATAAAGAATTGTGTGTGAAAGACAGATAAGTAAGTACAGTGTCAGTTAATAAAGCATACTGTGTGGGAGACAGATAAGTTAATAAAGTGTCAGTGAATAAAGCATACTGTGTGGGAGACAGATAAGTATGTAAAGTGTCAGTGAATAAAGCAAACCTTATGGGAGACAGATAAGTAAGTAATGTGTCAGGGAATAAAGCATACTGTGTAGGAGACAGATAAGTAAGTAAAATGTCAGTGAATAAAGCAAACCTTATGGGAGACAGATAAGTAAGTAATGTGTCAGGGAATAAAGCAAACCTTATGGGAGACAGATAAGTAAGTAATGTGTCAGTGAATAAAGCATACTGTGTAGGAGACAGATAAGTATGTAAAGTGTCAGTGAATAAAGCAAACCTTATGGGAGACAGATAAGTAAGTAAAATGTCAGTGAATAAAGCATACTGTGTAGGAGACAGATAAGTATGTAAAGTGTCAGTGAATAAAGCAAACCTTATGGGAGACAGATAAGTAAATAATGTGTCAGGGAATAAAGCATAGTGTGTGACAGTGTGTAAACAAAGGTAAATGAACCGTTTTCGCGCCATGAGGCGTGCTGGGTATATAGCTTTCTTCTTCCTCTGCACTGTAAACGCCCCCCTCCAGAAGTTTACACCAAGGAGTTCTATCATTTCCTACAGCTCCTTCCATTTCCTTTCCACATTATTCGTAACTGGCACACATTCCAGTCATCGTGTATTTCTAGATCTCCCCCTATTTCGCTTGCCTCGCGGGTTCCAGAGAGACCGGCACCTTGCACCTTGCCGTCTTGACAGACGATAGTTTGTAAAATAGAGTTATACCTGTCCATAACACAAAGAATGGGCTGAATTTAGAGATAATGTGTTGTCCATGCAACATGATCCCTCTTTCGGCGTGCCTAGTTTACTCCAGAGGAAAGGTAATACCAATACGTCTGGAACAAGGCAAGCTGCAGAAGCTGCAGGATCAGCAAAGCAATACTCTAATTGTCCGCCTGTCTGAGTTTCCATCCTAGACCAGTTCCCGACCAAGGCAAATTAAGGCCTGGTCTGCCCTGCCATGACATTTAGTCTTCAGGTTGCATTCCCTCCCACCAGGGTAAGGCTTGTACCCTCCCAATTGCACTCCTCCGTGCAAAGCTGTTGGCACAATGTGGGGTGTCGGATTTGGTGTGCGCCGCCCAATTCGGCACTAACAGAAAGCAGGTAGTACCGTCTACTGTCATATGGTAGGGTTCCAGAGAAAGAATTTTCTAATTATACTATTATCACGTTCTCTCACTGCGTCCTATCCATCACCTCTTGATTCGCTGGAATCTGTCCAGTTCTCTCCGTAAACTACGTATGATTGATTCTGACATTCCGTTTTAGTCTTATCCTGGTTTGGCACCAGTTAATGGACATTTGTAGTGTAACAGTAAAGGCTGTAGTCATTATACGTGTTGTAATGCATATAACAAGCAGCGGTTAGAATAGATGGCGAGTCATAAGATTGGTTTGACATCAAACAAGGAGTCCGTCAGAGCTCTGTGCTGTCACCTTAATTCAGGCGTGGGCAAAATGTTTGTGAGTAGGGTCACATTGACAAATGTAAAGCTATTGAGGAGGGGGGGGGGGCATGCATATATATGTATATATATATATATATATATATATATATATATATATATATATATATATATATATATATATATATATATATATATATATATATAGTAGTAGGCCTCTTTCAGTCCTGAAGGACTATAGATTTGTGCCGCTTGGGAGGTGCCTGGCAGGTACCTACTACTACTACTACTACTACTACTACTACTACTACTACTACTACTACTACTACTACTACTACTACTACTACTACTATATATATATATATATATTACAGCAACATATCACAATAAGTAATTATGAATTATTTTTAGGTTATTAAATAGTATAAATAACTAAATCTTGCAATTTTATTTTACTTATACACTTATACATTATATTTTACAATATGGACAAACATTTGTACTAATTTGTTAACAAGATTTTACAATTTTTTTTATTATAATGTTTTTTTTATTATCTATCAATGGCTTTCATTTAGACACAAACCGACTACATTGTCACTACAGTTGTTGATTTCTAATGAGATGTATGTAACTGCTTGCAATTTTTGACAATATTCTTGAAATCTGAAGCAAGTTTACTTGTTGAAATTCGCATGACAGCATGCAAGGTGCAGTCCGACAATAAAGACCTATTCTTAGATGTTTGATCTTCAAGCAAGAAAATGCTTGTTCGCAAATGTATGTTGATCCAAACAATGATAAAAGTTTAGCTGCAAAGTTTTTCAAGTTGGGAAATGCCTGTTTACAAAAATAATAATTAAAAAAAAAATTGAGAAAGAAATTTTATGAAAAATGTTAAAACAATCATAACGGTAAATGAAATGCTGTTAAATTCAACAAAATAACTTAAAAACGAAGCAAAATTTTTTATTTCTAAATGCCCTGGAGGGCCGCATAATATCAGTTGCCGGGCCGCATACTGCCCGCGGCCCGTAGTTTGCCAACCTCTACCCTCACTTGTTTAACCTGTGCGCCGAAAATATAATGAGAAATGTCAGAGATGATATAACCAGGGAACAATATGATGCCCTAAATATCTGTGGTCATGAAATACCAGAGCTTCGATATTCTGATGATACAGTATTACTATCCACATCACAGAATGGTATAGAAAACTTAATAACCTCAACCCAAATAAATAGTGAAAATTACAACCTATATCTTAACATAGCAAAAACAATGATAATGCATACAGATAAAACTACTATGAAGAAAGAAATATATGTTAATGAGGAAAGTTTTGAATATCTTGGGTCAATGATTACCAACAATGGTGACACAATGAAAGAAATTAAACGACGACTATCAATTGCTCTTCAAAGACTAAAACAACTGAATAATTATGGAGTGGGACATATAGAACTACAAAATTTAGTTTTTTAAAAGCATGCATCATTCCCATTGCAACATACGCCTGTGAGGCCTGGACACTTACTAAACAAGCTGAACAGCGCATAAGTGATTTTGAATATAAATGTTATAGACGAGAACTAAGAATATCTTGGGTAAAAAAAAGAACAAATGCATCAATACTTCAAGAGCTGAATATTGAAGAGGTTTGTCTATTAAAGACGATAAAACAAAGAAAGTTGATATATTTTGGTCACTTGAAACTGCATGAAAGTTTGGAGAGAACAATATGAGGGGATGGGTATATGCCAGGGAAGAGAGGAAGAGGAAGGCGAAAACGAATATGGGTGCAGGATGTGGCGGATGATCTCCAGATGGATGTATCTGACATGGGACATCTTGCTTATGATCGACAAGTTTTCCGGAAGGTTGTTATGGGAGCGAGGTTCTGCAAAGGACATGCTACTGAATAATGAATGAATGAATGAATGAATGAATGAATGAATGAATGAATGCATATCATTTAATGAATATTTGTAGTTTAAAAGTAATTGTTGTAGCCATTATTCATGGCGTAATGCATATTAGTAAATGGATATTTGTAGTTTAAAAGTAATTTTTGTAGCCATTATCCTAGATGTAATGCATATTAGTTAATGGATATTTGTAGTTTAATAGTACTTATTTGAGTCATTATCCGTGTTTAATGCATATCAAAGGGATTTAACAGCGTTAAATATTCTATTGTTGGTATTAGTTTAGGGAATATGGTGCTTGCCTCATATTTGTTTTAGATCAGTTTGCATCCGGGTGAATGCTGTGGTCAATATCTTTCTTCCCAAAACTTGCAAAAACTTGTTCTAGATAAATCTGAGGATATCTTAACTATCAGTAAGCAATCATACGATGTGTATGACAATAAGGTGGCCTTTAAGTACATGTACACACGCCTAAACTATAAGGCTCTTATCTTGCATCAAGACTAACTGGTTTGTCCAAAGAGTAAACGTGGTATGCAGATTATCGTGTGTGGTGGTACCATATTTAGACTAGCCATTGTTTCAGCTTGCCAAATGGGAAGTGGGCATGTTTGGGCATGTTATGACAAGAAATGAATTGGAGAACTTGGTGACAACTGGCAAGATCGAAGGGAACAGACCAAGAGGAAGACCGATAAGTAAATACCTGGATGGCTTGGCCACGTGGCATGGTCGGAACAAGAACACTGAGCTGATCCACGACTCTGGTGATCGAGTGGAATGGCGAGTCATGACGGCCCACGCTGTCTGGCATGGCATTCGATGGGGGATTGATGGAATAACTTCACTGATCATCACACGGGGAAACATTCAACTCTTTTTGAACTGCTCAACGACAAACTTACCATCCCACTAACTGCCACACCATTAAACATTAGCTAGATTTGGTTTTACGAGTGAAATGTTACCTCTCATTAAATATTCATCTTAAACTGTATTAATATGAGAAAACCATGACTCTTCCAGATACGCCTGCTCCACACAGAACGAGTGCGGCGTTTGTCCTCGAGGCCAAGTCTGTAAACCTACAGGCATAGTTTGTGTGACACAGCCTTGTCCCTCGTATGCCTGTGTACCCATTGACAGATGCGGTGGCTGCCCACGGGGCCAAGTCTGTAGACAAAACAGCTGCACTACAAAAACTTGTGCGAGTTACAAGTGCTACCCCACCTCGTATTGAAGAGGATTGCAGCTTCATTTATTGAATTCAACTGAAAGTCGCCGAAACGTTTCAATGCCTTATCATAAATATCTAACTTGTCTATAACTGTATTGACTCTTTTGTTGTTTAGTGTTCCCTCTTTGAACACTCAGCTCCATGTGATTCTTTTATTTTAATACAGGTTTCAGTTTTTAAAAACACAAACGTTAATCAGCCTTTTTAAGCTATTCAATGCGAAACTGTAAAAGTCGGTTGTGGTTATTTTATAAGTGACAGTGAAATTATTTCGATGTTATGTAGATACAGTACAAATTTTAAGTAAACTTGCAACTATTGTGGATAGACGTTAATAAATTAAATAGTTTACATATAAAACAAAGTTAGGCAAAGCAAATTTAAGAAGATAATTAGGTGTGGAGCATGTTAAACAATTTGTCCTGATAAATACTGGCACTAGAGGTCACCACACACATTCTGAATGAAAGCGACAATTAAAGAAAATGAAAGAGCTGATGAAAACGGCAACAATAAAATTCGCACAATTTAAATTAGTTGTGTAAGCTGTGGCCTGCGGGATGCTTGCGGACCGTCACATCTTGAAATGTGGCTCATATAAACAGTTGATAATTAACGGATTAGTATTGAGAATGCACACGATGAACGTTTTTCCGCGTTAATAATGAATTGAAAGCTTTTTATTTTTTCAATAATTACTGTACGGTAATTTTATCCGTCTGATAGTTTAATGCAGCATAACATATTTAATAGCAAACGCCTTACTTTTTGCTTAATTAATACATTAAAAGTCACATTTCTATTGTGTAATTCTGCATTTCGATTTTATGATACATTTAACTCTTTGGTGTGGCCATGTCTTGCTTAATATTGGGAAACCTTTGACTGAAAATGAAGAAAACATCCCAAACCATGTGGTTACTATGAACAAATTAATTTGTAAAAATCATGTAAGTTAACATTTTCTTTAAAAAAAATATAACATGCAAACACCATTAATGTATATTTAAGAATACTATAGAAGCGGATGCAAGAAAGGAAATCAATATATTGAAAACAATAGGTGACAAGAAGGTATATGTGCATTAAGATGCTAAATATTAATTAAAATGTCAATCGTGGTGCAGAAAGAAGCGTACTATGTAGCATTCCCTTCTGATCCCTGCTAGTTATAAGTAATTTGAATCGTTATTTTTATGCTCAGCGTAAAAAAACTAACAAAATGGCACACATCTGGACCTAAGGCTAACACTGTATCCTAGATTACAAAAACAAGATACAGATACAAACTAATCTGAATCATTGTCTTGTGCAATCACTGTTAACAACATTATTATTCAATACTTCAATAAACCTGCGGTATATTTAAATTAGGAAGAGCAACTGAGATGTGGTTCCTGAGACGAATGTTGCGAATGCCTTGGACTGCCAGAATAAATAACAACGATTGTCTGGAAGAGGCTAATGAAACAATACCACTAAACATAACTATAAGAAAGAGACAAACAGCTTTCATTGGTCATGTAATGAGAAGAGAGACATTGGAGAATATCGTGACAACTGGAAAGATCAGTGGGAATTGAGACGGAGGTAGACCGAGAGAAATAATGCTGGGTGAACCGCCACAGTGGCATGGATACATATCATTAGCAAAGTTGATTCACAAACCAAGGGCTAATATCTGTGGAGACATGATCGCCTACACCAACTGTCAGGGCATATGATGATTATATGTAAATGTAACGTAGTGTCTTCATGAAAAAAAAAAGTTTACTAATAAATTGTAATAGCATTTTCTTTGTTGACTTCGTGAATATATTGTTTTGTGTGTGCCTTTTACACCCAGCAACTTATAGGTTTTCATTACGAGTATCTGCGAAGAACACCATGGAGAGACAGAAAAAACAATTGACAAGTCCTGCAAGAAACAAACGAAAACAGGTAATCTGATTAGAGAAATTAGAAGGTCACCGTTTTCTGGACACAATATGAGAAGAAATAAATTGGAGAACTTGGTGACATTTGGCAAGATTGACGGGAATAGAACAAGGGGAAGGAAGAGAAGTAAATACATGGATGGAAAGGCCACGTTGTATGGCCGAGACTAGAACAGTGAGCTGATCTACGACTCTGGTGATCGCGAAAGATTGCGATACAAGACCGCCTACGTTTATCGGTAAGGCACATCATGATGATGATCTACGAATAAAAACCATTTTGCACGTCTTAAGACGCATCTCGGGTATAGGGCGTTAGACACATATTCTTATAGTCCAATCAATATTCTGTGGGTGATGTGGTCAGTATAGCGCAGGTCGCCTCTACTTCCCCAGACATTCTTGCTATCCAATTTAGGCTGGCTCGAAAGGGGGTCTAAGCCAGTTTATACAAATCCGAATCTACCCAGCTGCAGGTCGAACCCAGGAGCATCGGGTCGGCAGGCTAGTGTCAAGTCACCGCGCTATCGTTGTCGTTATCTACCAATGTTTCAATGAATATTAGACGACATTTGACAAAGTTCAGTATGGACACCCACAAAGATGCGTGGCACATGTCTGCTGACAGAATACATCAGAATCTTCAGTAACTATTCAGAAACAAACAACTTCCACTGTATAATCGAGCTGAAGTTATTCACAGTGTGAGGAATGGGCGGGTTCTATAACATAGTTGATAGCTCATAAACAAATTAGCAAGTATTGATTGGCGTTGATAGAACTAGAATAACGAAGTAGAGATTAGAGGACACACTATCTCATCTCATCTCATCTTGTTCCTCTTATACCTTGCGGTTTCGTGGTGAAATATAAACAGCAGGAGAGTGCCCCAATATGGGCTTCATGTATCGATATTCCCGTGGACTCTGCTTTTCCCTCTGTCCATCGTTTACGTGGTCGGACTCTTCCTCTGCCTCCCTCTGGTCTGCACATCATTGCTTGTTGTGGTATACAAATTCAACAATTTTTAAAATTACAAATTAAAATAGTACGAGGGTAAGTTAATAAGTAAGTAACAAATGACTGTAGAAAAATAACTATGATAACAACTTAAAACTAGTTTATTTTTATACATATATTGTCCCTTTATTTCTCAACATAATTTACACCAACATTGATGCACTTATCCCATCCTTTTATCAGTCTTTCCAAACCAGCTGCATAGAACTGCGTGCTCCGTTTTCTAAACCACGTTTTCACTTCACATTCAACTTCGGCGTCACCCGCGAAATATCTCTCGCCAAGGTGGATTTTCAGTGGACTTAGCCCCTAGTGATTTCCCGTAAAGCGGTGCATAAGTGGATAGAAAAATAAGGTTACAATGGCGAATCAATAGGTAAGTCGCACAGTTCTGTGGGATGGCCGGTAAATGAGAACAAGGCACACAATTCTATGCGGCCGGTTTGGGAGGACTGATAAAACGATGGGCTAAGTGCATCAATGTTGGTGGAAATTATGTTGAGAAATAAAGGGCGATGTATGTATAAAAATAAACTGGTTTCAAGATGTTATCATAGTTAGTTATTTTTCTAGAGCCATTTGTGGCTTACTCGTTAAAAAAAAAAAAAAAATTAACAAATTAAACAACAAAAGTTTCCGGTGCTGAACAGTTAAGACTGTCACCATAACTGGCCGATATATACATCTGTAACGGTATATTTTATATAAAGAAGTTGCTAAGTCAGCCGAAAACAGGGAATGTCAGATACCAATTCAGTTTTCCAACATGAAACTGAGTGGATAGTGAGCGGTAACGGGAGTCTCTGTGGCGAAGTGGTTAACCCGTTTGACTCGTGTTCCGAAGGTTGTGGGTTTGATTCCGGGCCGCGTCCTTCGGTTTACGAGTTAAATATTTCGGAGACTCCTGTGGGTCGTCGCTAAAAGCTACGGAGTTCGTGCTTTGTGCGAAGCTTTCCGTGCTGCGGAAAGAGACCGAGCCATATGGGATAAAACCCGGTGCAATGAAGTCGACCCTGTCGACTTTTAAGCGACTTTTTAAGGACATTAACAACACCATCAACAACAACAATACATCTGTTTTATTAGGGCAGGGGAAGAGAGTGAAATAGCTCGTCTTATAGCTTTCTGTGGGTGTAGTAGTATATAAATAACAGTCTTATACTCTGGCCATAGACACGAAAAAAGTTTCTTTAGAGTTATATAGAAGCAAGTCAGTTTTAGAGGCAAATCATGGACATCTAGCAGAATAAGTTCGTTTAGGTTGGTCAGAGGAGAGTCAGCCTGGGGGAAGTCATGGTGTAGTGTCCGACCTTTCTGTATTGTAAATATAGTTTTCCGTAAAAAACACAAATGATGTAGTTGATTTCACAATTGAGGAGGTATCTTAAGGAAGGAAATAAGTAAATGGATATATGGACAATGTTCACGTAGAACGAACGAAGGAACGAAAATCTTTATTTTCAAAGGGTTAAGAATTGGGCACGCAGGCCCGTCTGACATCTATCCTTCTTCTCAACCTCCTCTCATGACTCCTCTCTCTCTCTCTCTCTCTCTCTCTCTCTCTCTCTCTCTCTCTCTCTCTCTCTATCTATCTATCTATCTATATATCTCTATTTCTCTCTATACATTTATCTTTATGTCTCTTTCTCCCTCTATATCTATTTTTCTATCTATACCTCACTCTCTTTCTCTCTCTATCTTTCTATCTATATATCTCTATTTCTCTCTCTATATTTCTCTTTACGTCTCTTTCTCCCTCAATATCTATTTTTCTATCTATATCTCACTCTCTTTCTCTCTCTATCTTTCTATCTATATATCTCGCGCGCTATCTCTATCTCCACCTTTCTATTTCTCTCTCGTCATAGTTGTGCTCGAACAGGTACTCCACCTCACTTACGTGACAATTAGGTAGTGGTCATTATCTCATACATTCAAATATATATCGCAGCTAAATTAAGGCTGGGATGTTAACTAAAATTTACATGGGCTCCCAGACGACAAGCCCAAGATGTGTTCTAGAAAAGGTTCTGAAAAGTAAAGACGGCCTGGGCGAGACTGACCACATAATTACAATTAAGTGTGATTTGTTCTACAAAAATAAAGCTCTGGCATCCACGGTGCTTTATGGTATGGACATGATAAGTTATTTCCTTTCATTCTAAAATAATTAGCCTAAATGCTGCACAATTAGACATAATTCGTATCTTTTACATTGGCACCTTGCCGTCTTGACAGACAATAGTTTGTGCTTCAAAAAGGCATAATAACTTTTACCCATGGCGGTAGCGAATGTGACTGGTATGGCCAATTCGCGCTGTAAATGTTTGTTCGCAGTGGGTGCATGTGAACACGTTGTTATTTCCACCATCATGCACCATCTTACGTCTCACACGCTCTGTGTGTGACTTATCTGCAATAATTTTCTCCTTTGTCTTTATTCCATTTCTGATGTTTGTCCTCAATGCAACACGTTCAGCGGCGACTTGCTCCCAATATGCATTATCAATACCAGTATCAATCAATTCCCGCTTACACACATCTTTGTATCGTAGTAGAGGCCGACCCTGAGATAACGACTGCACAGTATACACAAACGCTATTGATCGTAATGTGCTAGAATTATCATTGGAACAGGAAATAAATAGTGTAGTTAAATGGAGTCATGCAAACCGCATGCAAATTAACATTTCTAAAACAAAATCTATGTTAATAGGAACCAGGCAAAGACTTCACACTCTAAACTCGCAGAGAACTCTTCAGCTGCACATTGGTAGCACACTTATAGAAAGTGTAACCGAGCACAAGGCACTGGGTCTTATCATAGATCAAAATCTATCCTTTAATTCCCATGTTCATGCTGTAGTTAAACAAATAGCCAAAAAAGTATACCAACTTGCCAAAATTAAAAACTTCCTCGACGAAAACACAAGAAAGATATTCTATACTTCCCATATACAAACACATATTGATTATTGCTCCACAATCTGGGATAGATGCTCCAAATCAATAACAAAACGCCTTTATTGACTCCAGAAAAGGGCAGTGCATCTAATCAATGGTGATAAGTTTACAGACAATTCTAACCTACATGAACGTCTTCAGTTACTGCCACTCCACAAACGCCTACTTTTTAATAAGGCTAAACTGACTCACAAAATCCTATTTCAATATGCCCCAAGCTAGATTTGGCCATTGTTTAAATATAACGTAAGACATAGCGAACGACTAAATATACTTCATGTCCCTAAACCTAGGATAGACTTATATAAAACAAGCTTAGCATACTCTGCCACTCAGTTGTGGATTAATCTTCCACAAGAAATCAAAGACACCACCAATCATTATACATACAGTCGCAAACTGTTTGAACACTACCTCAGGACAGACTACATGGCCCCTTCAGCAACAAAGACAATAATAATGGTAAATTATCTCGAACGACAATTAGACAGAAAATAAAAACATTCCCATATGTTTGGCACGTTACACCAACCTTGGGTATTTATGATGCCCATGTTAAACATTACCTCAACGAGTCATGTATTATTGATTATTTTTCATGCGTTTTAATGCTTATTGTTCTTTTGTTGTTAAAGAATTGCTTCATAAGAGATGTTGAATGAAAGAATGTATCAGAGGAAATAGAGAAGAAGGGCAGAATGTCAGACAGGCCTGCGCGCCCAATTCTTAACCCTTTGAAAATAAAGATTTTCGTTCCTTCGTTCGTTCATTCTCTTACCGATCTGTAATTCACCAAAAAAGATTCCTTTGGTATACTACCATCATCCATCATCCTAAGATGTCCTATCCATCTAAGTCTACGAAGACTGAGCATGGAATAAACCGTCACACTGCATGATCTTTCCAATTCTTCAGTATTTGTGATTTCGTCTTGCCACTTAAGACCAATAATTCTTTGCAGACACCGCATATGAAAGCTGTTTAAAGGTTTCTCTTGTTGTGAGTAAGTTGTCTAGGTTTCACTGCCATAAAGAAGAGTACTAAGGACACAGGCTTGATAGACAAGGACTTTTGTTTTGGCAGTAAGCTTTCTGTTCTCTCAGAATCTTTTTCTTAACCTGTTCATTGTTGTTGCTGCCTTACCAATCCTGGTGTTGATTTCTGATCTAGGGATAATTTGCTATTTACCACTGATCCTAGATATGTAAAATGGTCTACCATCTCTAGTTCGTCGTCGTCAATAAAGATTGATGGTACCCCATGTGCACCTTGTGACATAATCTGTGTCTTCTTTTTGCTAATTGTTAGACCAAATTCGGAACAAGCATTGGAGAATGCAGATAGTAGACATTGTAATTCTTCCTCAGAGTGGGTCGTAAGTGCAGCATCATCTGCAAAAAGCAACTCTCTGTTCAGTACCCTACTAATTTTGGTCTCGGCCTTCAATCTCTGAGCATTGTAGAGGCCGCCATCTGAGCGTGAGTGAATGTATATACCACCATCCTGATCACGAAAGGCATATTTCAGTAGAAGTGAAAAGTATATTCCAAAGAGGGTAGGAGCTAGTACACAACCTTGCTTAACTCCACTCTTGATTTCAAACTCTTCAGAAGTTGCACCATCAAACTTGATTATACCTTCCATGCCTGTGTGGAACGATTCCACAATGGACAGAAGAGTTGGTGGACAGCTAATCTTCTTTAGTACCTTGAACAGACCCTCACGACTGACCAAATCAAATGCCTTTGTGAGGTCGATGAAGGCAATAAACAGTGGTTGATTCTGTTCACGGCATTTTTCTTGCATTTGTCGGAATGAGAATATCATATCAATGGTAGACCGGTTCTGTAGAAAGCCACACTGTGATTCGGGGTAGACAATGATCTCCTAGGACTTGAAGTCTGAGCAGAACAATTCTGGCAAATACTTTTCCAACAATACACAGAAGTGAGATACCCCTATAGTTGTTGCAATCGCTCCGATCACCCTTGTTCTTGTACAGTATTATGATGCTTGAATCTTTGAAATCCTGTGGGACTTGTCCTTGTCGCCAGCATAGCTCTTTTAGATGTTGGATCCGTAGAGTGAGTGTGTCTTGCCCACTCCTGATAACCTCTATTGGAATCCCATCCATACCTGGAGCCTTGCCAGATGCAAGTTCATTTATAGCACACTTAACTTTAGTTATGGTGGGAAGTGTGTCCAGGTGGTCAAAAGTTGGTAGAGCCTCTAGGGCGTTGAGGGCATCATCCGCTAGTTTGGTCTCACTTGAGTAAACCTCCAAATAGTGCTCTACCCATCTGTCCATCTGCTGATTCTTATCATTTATGATTTCTCCAGTCAAGGTTTTCAATGGTGCACTTCTTTTGATCAATGGACTTTCTTTAATCCTTCATACATTCTTCTGATGTTTCCCTTATCACTTGCGATTTGAATGGACTCACATAATTTCATCCAATAATTATTTGAACACTGTCTGGCAGCCTTTTGCACACCCTTCCTAGCTTGCTTTAGCTCACTCAGAGTGTTACGCGTTGGTCTTGTTTCTCAAAAGAGCTATCTTCTTCTTATCAATCAAGGGCTTTAGAGTCTGGTGTTTGCCGCAAACCAGTCCTGCCTCTGATGATCCACAGTACCGTACACCCCTACAGTAGTTTTATACAAAGTTTCCTTAAGTTGACCCCACTTTTCATTTACTGTACAATTTTCTGGTGTATCAGTGAAAGCGTCTACAAGTAGCTGTTGAAACTGAAAGCACTTTTCAGGATCGTGAGTGTTAATAATATTAATCCTGGGACTAGATTTGTGTTTAGCTGTGTAGATTCTCTTTGGTCTCAGTCTAACCCTTGCAACAGCCAAAGAATGATCCGTATCACAGTCAGCACTGTGGTAACTTCGAGTCAATGATATATGGTTCAGATGTTGTCTCCGTGTGATGATGAAGTCCAGCTGGTGCCAATGGCCGGATCTTGCATGTTTCCATGTGACCTTATGCAGCTCTTTTGTTTTAAAAAAGGGAATTTGTAATACACAGGTCATTTCTGGTGCACTGCTCCAGCAGCCTTTGCCCATTTTCATTCATGCGACCGAGCATTGAAGTAATTCGTATCTAACAATTAAAATAATATGACATCTTTTAAAATGTATAAGGAGTGTTCATTTGAAATCCGTTCGTGTCAAACGGCGCGTAATTGCGTTCGTTGAACATGACCACGTCAGAGTCATGTGATAAGTACTGACCAATGAATAAAATAGCACGTGCTTATCGTCCCATGATGCATACGTTCTGTTTCTGACCGTTGACAAAATGGCCGGGTTGATCCAAAATCCGTCCAAAGAAGCTCACAGAGCGGTGATTCAGTTTCTTTCTTTTGACGGATGTCGGTCAGTGGACATTCATCGAAGAATGCAGGCAGCATACGGTAACAAATGTGTGTCGAAGACAACAGTGACAGACTGGTCACGAATGTTTGGGAAAAGACGTCAGTTCATGACAGATCTTCGACGACCGGGTCAAGCGCATATTAGTGCAACAGAAAAAAAACATCGCCAAAACTGATGCAGCAGTAAAGATGAACCGTTGTCGAAGCATACATTCGCTAGCGAAAGAATTTGATGTGTCAGTTGGGACAATTCAAACGGTCGTTAGTAAGAAACTGCAATATCGGAAGGTGTGTTCACAGTGGGTACCACGGATGTTGAACGAACACCAAAAAGAGGAACGCAGGGGATGGTGTTTGAACTACTTACTGCGTTACAGAATGGAGGGTGATGCATTTCTCTTCGACATAGTGGCATGGGATGAATCATGGTGTTACCACTTTGAGCCGAGCAGCAAAAGAGAGAGCATGCAAGCGTGGATAATGAGCAGAAAAGCTGAAAAACGTCTGTTGGCTGTAGACATGTGTTTGTGAGGAAAATGATAAGCATACCACGGACAGACAGAAAAGCAAATGACCATGTCATACAAGAAACACATGAAAACCGTAACCGATTTGAGAAATTAGGCGTAGACTGCCACGGTTGTTTGGACACATTATGAGACGACATAACTTGGATAACTTGGTGACAACTGACAAGATCGCGTGGAAGAGAAAAACGGGGAGGCAGATAGTGAAATAGCAAGATGGTTTGGTCACGTGGTATGGTCAAAACAAGCACACTGAGATGATCCAATGAAGATATTTTAGTTTATAAAAATTGTAAAAAAATATTTTAATATATTTCTATATTTTCAACTTATTAAAATTTTATACATGTATGGGTATTATACTTGGCAGTTTATTACAAAAGGAAGAGCAATTTCATCTCATCTTATCATGTTCCTCTTGAACCTTCCGATGTCGAGGTCAAGTATAAACAGCGCGAGAGTGCCCGCTTATGGGCTTCATGTATCGATATTCCCAGAGCAATGTGTATTCAAATTATGAATATTTCAAATATTTCGCATAGTGCCTTGCCGGTAATTGACGGAAATCATGTCAGCCATCTCACTCGATCACCAGAGTCGTCGATCAGCTCAGTGTTCCTGTCTCGACCATACCACGTGGTCAAACCTTCCATGTATTTAATTCTCTGCCTTCCGCTTGTTCTTTTCCCATCAATATTGCCAGTTGTCACCAAGTTCTCCAATTTATGTCTTCTGATAACGTGACCACACAAAAAAAAAAAAAGTATACGGCTAATTTCTCTAATCAATTTACGATTTTCATCTGTTTCTGGTACGACTTGTTCATTGGTTTTTCTCTCTGTCAAATGTATTCGTTGCATTATCCTTAGAAACCCCATTTACACAGCTATCAGATGCTTTTCAGCGTGTTAGTTCATTGTCCTTCTTTCACATCCATTGAAGAGCACGCGTTCTATGTATCACCTCAACACTCTATTCCTCGCTGCAAATGACATCCTTTTATTGGTCAGTATGTTTTCCATATTGCAAAAGGCTACATGTGCGAGGGCGATTCTTGTTCTAATCTCTTCATAACATTTCCCATCAGATGTTGTTATTGTTCGAGAACAAGTGCCTTGTTATAAACATGCGATAATATGAAAAAAGATTCAAAAATTTCTAGTAGCAGTCAAAGACGTGTTACTGTGATTGTAGTGCTTGTTGAAATAATGTATCTAACACTAGATTAGGATAGGTAGAAAATTAAACAGGATGTTACATCTTTATGAGTGGATTGAAATCATGGCTATTAGAAACAGTATGACAGAAATGACACCATCTGGTTTACAACGACATAAATATATGTAGATAGTATTCTTTTCCAAGCAACAATAAACAAACAGAATTTAATGAACAATACATGCAAAGACAGAAAATATTACAGGATACTTGATATTTTGAATATCCATTATATTATTATTTTGAGTTTAATACAGTTATAATAAAATTTTATTATACAATATGAAAAGAGAAAATGTCTTAGCACAAACATGGGACCTCAAATATTAATACTCCAAGAGATGAAGGGCGGTGTCATGTTGGAGTTGGTGACACCTGCTGTGAAATATGAGAAGAGTGGTAGCTGCTCGTTTTGGGGCCATTCTTTCGTTGATAATATCATTTCACTATTGATAAGACAAGAGAATAGAAAAAAAACATTATTGAAACATTCTACATTGATAGACAACAAAAAGCATTTCATTTGTGAATTTTTAGTTATATATTACTCATCGGCCAAGCTTGGTTGATTATTGTAGGCAACAAAATGACATGAGTTGTTGCCTTTGTTGACTATATACACTTGACTGGTTTGAACACAGTTGGTGCCTTAGTTAACTTTAGCGCAATTACTGACTTGATTGGGCTGTTTCACTTGGTTAACTTGATTGGGTGTGCCAAGATCAACGTCAGCTAGGATCTCATTCTACATAGCTAGCAACTGTGCATATTCTTGGCGAGTAAACATCATGCCAATCTTGGTGGGAAATTTTATTTCTGATTCACAAAAGAAGAGGTGGATGATCGTCCCTCAGTATGATGAGACAAACACTGCCGTGACACCAGCACCCACGTTAGCTAATAACATCAACCCAAAAGAATTGTAAACTTCATAATTTATATCTTAACATAGCAAAAACAAAGATAGAGTGCATACAAATAAACACAAAAGGAGAGTTGGCAGATTAGGTATTTAAACATCTTGCAAAGTTATGAGAGGCTAGATTAATGTTAGGGTTATAGCAGCGCTATTTTTCATAAGAAAACAGTAAGTGAAATAGGTTGATCCTTAAAAGACATACATCTGTTGAAGGTGATTCCCTAGTACTTCAATTTACTCTCTCTTCTCAGAGGACGTCCACTCAATGTAATACATGTGACAACTGTCTTCACAATTTGGTTATCCAGGGAATACCACACAAACAACGCTTTGTCTAGATTTATTATGACCGCTGATTCCACGCCCCACTCATCCACCCTGTTTACTGCCAACTGTAAGTCTTCAGCCATTCATTCCCTTCCACTTCCTCCTCTTCTGTCTCCTCCCTCCCTCCCAATGCCCTCTCTCATTCACCGGTACCTTTTTAAGTTATCTCATCGACTCCATATTGGAGATTCCGCGACACCCCGCCGGTGATTCCATTCTGGGCAGGCACAAATTGTTGATTATTTGTAATGTATTTGTAATTACTCTAGTCGTTTTCCGTGGTTCTGATCCATACAGCAGCACTGACTTAACGTTAGAGTTGTCTATTCTTAGTTCGGTCCTAAGTTTCATCCATTTCTTTTTCCTTCCGGCGTTCACAAACTTCCCAGTGCTATAAAACTCCTCCTCCTGCCCCTTGTATTCGATTTTAACATCTTTATATATTCCCCGATCTTTGCCCAGACATGCCACTCAAACAGGCGTATGATTCCGCCTCTTAAAGCGAACTTTCACCAAGGTAAAAAGGACCATCATTTGTTTGATCTTAACAACTGTTGACTAAACCAAGAGAACTTGTCTGACTGTGTAAAAACGAAAGAACAATTTCAAGAAGAAGGGGAACAGGGAGAAGAAATGTATCATCATCATCATCATCATCATCATCATCATCATCATCATCATCATCATCATCATCATCATCATCATCATCATCATCATCATCATCGTCGTCATCATCATCATCATCATCATCATCATCATCATCATCATCATCATCATCATCATCATCATCATCATCATCATCATCATCATCATCATCATCATCATCATCATCATCTTCATCATCATCATCATCATCATCATCCTCCTCCTCCTCCTCATCATCATCATCATCATCATCATCATCATCATCATCATCCTCATCCTCATCCTCATCATCCTCCTCATCATCATCCTCATCATCATCATCATCATCCTCATCATCCTCCTCATCCTCCTCATCTACTCCTCATCCTCCTCTTCATCCTCCTCCTCATCATCCTCCTCCTCATTATCATCATCATCATCATCATCATCATCATCAGCATCAGCATCAGCATCATCATCATCATCATCATCTTCATCACCATCACCATCACCATCATCATCATCATCATCATCATCATCATCATCATCATCATCATCATCATCATCACCACCACCACCACTACCACCATCATCATCATCATCAAGCATCATCAATCATCATAATCATCATCATAATAATCATCATCATCATCATCATCATCTTCATCATCATCATCATCATCATCAAACATCATTATCATCATCATCATCATCATCATCATCATCATCATCATATACCTAGGCATACAACCAAGAAGCGACTTAGCTAATAGGTTATTGTTTAGACAGGCATAGCACATTCGAAGAAATGTTAAATATCATCATATCACGTGCCATGCCAGCTGGAATAGACGGCCATGTCTCTCCCCAGTTCTGTGTCCCGTGTTTTCTGAATCATTCATACAACCTACTGTCTCATTCCATCCAATATCATTTCTCGTGGTCCGTCTCTGTCTCTCTATCCCTTGGTATGTCCATTTGCCACAATGTTCTTCAGTACGTATTTTTCTCTAATCACATTACCAAATAAAGCAGATTGTCTGTTTCTTATTGTTGTATATAATGTTATAGTTTCATTAGTCTTTTTTAGATAATCGTTCTTAGTTACTCTGGCAACCCACATTTTTCGTCACATTCGTCTCCGTTGCTTAAAGATATTTCTAATTTGGTCATTTACATACCAAGATTCTGTTGTCAAACAGCAAAACAAGTTCTATCTAGCATTTCCTCAATCTCCTCCTTACATTCAACGATTGTGACTTATTTTATAAGAAACTTTTCATTTTCTGAAATGCAGAATTTGCTTGCCCTATTATGTTCTTAATCTCAGTTATGCATTTTCCATCCTATATTATAATTGCCCTAGGTATTTAGGGTTAAATGTAGCATATATAAAATCAAACATCTACTGTCATTCTGAGGAATAGAACGCACAATTAACAATTATTCATTAACAATCAGTTTATACTCAACGAGCTATTTCTGCACAAATCCTTCACATTGTTTAAGAGCTATATAACTGCTTTATTGTAGCATGTTTAATTAACAGCTGGATAATGAGCCTAGCATCTTCAACCACGTCTATTGGTCTTTGGATTAATCCACTTTGACAGAGAGCATGCTTTGCTATTACACATGTGTTCAGCCAGTCTGCTTTTGTCTTCTTTACTGCATTCTGTATTTCATGTCTTTCGCTCTGTTATCCATTGCTTTTGTTCTTTTACCACTTCAAGAATTTAGTTCGTTGTATTTTGGTCTGGGCTTAGTTATTTATTAAAATGTTTTAATTTAGTCAATTTGCAAACTCAACAACAGCCTGGCATCGCCATGCGTACCAAAGTATTTGTAGAACGTCATTTCCATCACAAACCGACCAACATCAGTGACATCCTATATAGACTTCCTCACAGGTGTAATCTGTTTTCCGTTTGCTCGCTTTGACTTCAAGCGTAGTCAGAACATGTGCTAATATTAGGGTATGTACTGGAAAGCTTTTACACGTGGAACACCACACAACCACACACACGCACACACCCATACAGACACAGACACACATACATATAGAAATAGACACACACACATTCATACTGAAACATGCAAGCATCCACACACACACACACACATAATACAAACACAGACACACGCACGCATCAACAGATGCATTAGATCGGTCACATAACTAGGCTGCCAACTGACAATATGTAACAACAAGTAATAATGTACAGACCAAATGACCCAGAAGAAGATGCGACCTGTATACACTGGATAGCGGTCAGTTGCTAATTTTAACACAAACACACGCATCGACCGTTTGTTGACCGCTACGGCAGGACAAATGTGATATTCAATCCGAGTGATCTGACAACCGTTAATAACGTAGTATAAAATATTATCCGCGGGTTAATTATATCTGATGATTAGATACTTGGTTGATGTCTACAACCGACCTCGAATTATTGGAGGTGAAACCCGTCGACTTCAGAAAACAAACCGGTGATGGCAATGTAGCAGATTTGAACCTCCGATCGACCTACCAGCCGATCACACATACACACACATACACACACAGGCGAACGCTCACACCCACGCACACGCACACACGCACACACGCAGACGCTCACACAGATCGAAAGACCGCTTTACTTCCCATCACTTAACCATATTTACATTATAAGACTACAATTACCACATTTAATTTAACACAAATTACTTTACGATAGACCAGCCGAATTCTCATAAACGCACCACTATGTATTAATTGGTTCGAATCCCCGCCCCATCCGCCCGTCCACGCAGTCACCCCCCCCCCCTGCTGTCACCCGCAAGCACAGTATTACTTCCCACCCCACCCCCACTCATCTTTATTTTTTAATTGTTTTTTTTTTTATTTGTAAGCCTGTAACTAACAGGGAACCATATTAAAAAAAAAAATAATAATTTTAAAAGCGAATTATCTGCCGTTAGAAACAATGAATTATCTCTCCTTAGAAACAATTAATTGTCTCCCCTTAGAAAAGAATTGTTGCCCTTAAAAAGCCATATTGAAAATATGGCTAGCCTTTTTTCGTCAGCAGCGTGACGTCACACAAGCCATAGAGCTATATACTCCACGGATTCTATGGCTCCAAAGCCATATTTCCTACTCATAAACCTCCTAACTTACTACTAATGGGTGCCAGGACATTTCTTTCGAAGGAAAAGCGGGAGTCGTGATACTGACCACATTACACACGAGTGACCCTGGTCTATAAAAGACGTGTCTAGCAACATATGCTCAATGCAACTTAAAGCGTGTATAAGGGACATTTACATTTATTTTGTAGAACACAATGCATAAACATGTCATAATATGGCCACACATGGTGATAATGTGACCAACAATAGTGATAATATGACCTTATAAGTCGGGATATGATGCTAGACCCAGATACTTATAGACCACTCGGCACACTATGGGTGTTGTGGTCATAATCACACCGGTCGCTTTTAATTCCAAAGATATTTCCTGGTATCGATTTTGACTGGTTAAACCTGGACGCCCAGGTCACTATTAAAACACCGCCGAGATGCGGATACGAACCCATGACCACCAGGCTGGCAGGCGAACGTATTAAAAGACAGAATAGGACCTGAAATGTCGGATTATTACTTTATAATTAAAACAACACTCATTCAGTCAAGCGGAGAGCGGGACACAAGCCCTTCGCTTCTAGAGCTAAACAGCAACTGGCGCTCGTTGTCGGCCGCGACCGGCTCTGAAGACATTGTCAGGCGGGGAGTTTGACAGTAGTACAAGCCAATACAGGTCCAGACACTTGGTTTGAGGCTCTCTGCTGAGGGATATGGCTGAACGCCTCTTAGTCATATCCCTCGGATGTGAGGGACTTGCTTTTACTCACTTTCTGCTGCACGGGGGTATGATGCTGAGCCGGCAGCATCTACAGCCTACCTTGTTCCAGACGTACTGGTCATCCTTTCTTCTGGAGAAAACAAGACAAGGCATGGGCAACACACAAAGCCCAGGCATTGTGCGATGGAATTTTAGTTCCAATCCACATACTTTCGTCTGTAAAGACGGCAAGGTGCCACTTACTTTTAAACAATAAACATCTAATTTTAATCCGCCTGCGTTAAAACATGATTAAAACAATGTTAAATGGATGATAAGGATCCAGAAATATGACATATCCTAGAATGCTTTGCTCTGTTAATGAAACATAAACATTTATTCACTGGTGCGAGATCAGCTTGGCCCAATTGATAAAAGCGCTCGTTCTTAAACATCCGGTGCGCTGATGCCGAGGAAGCGAAGAGACACTGGCGGTTAAAACTTAAATTTAACAGCTGAAATAAACCTTAACTACTGTAACGTAAAGATGGGCAACCACTACTGACCAGCGATAGAGCAACGTTTCTGGCCACAAGGTGTTTCCAGACATCTTTGGAATTCTTGACAATCGCTGTCGTCTTGACAAAAAGCGCCACTGCAGAACCCAGTTGTCGGCTGAGGATAAAGACAATTGTATATGAGCATGTTTATGTGAGAGAAATCTGTTTATCTTGTTCACCGTCATCACCATCCTCATCGTCATCATCACCATTCTCATCGTCTTTATCATCCAATTGTACTGTCAAGCGTCGTCGGGAGTAACTGTTATCTTCCAGCACCCGGTGGATGGCACTGGATAATATTATTCCATGTGAATGCACAATGTCTTTGATGTCATCACTGTTTTCTTTTGGGGGCGTCCTCTTGCACTCGTATCGGATCTCTTTTGGTCTATCGCGGGTGTTGGTCACTTGTGGTGTTGCTTTCTAACAACATGGCCAAGCCATTTGATCATCTCCTTTTCAACATGTGAAGCACAAGGTGTTGATCTCACTGTCTGTCAAGTAACGTCATTTATTAGTCGTCCTCGGATTGTTGATCTGGCAGTTAATCTCAAGAAATTCAACTTGCAGGTGTTGATTTTGTGTATGCGTAATTTGAATAATCTCCATATTTGACATTGCTAGCACTGGTGATCGAGTGAAATGGCGAGTCATGACCTCCCACGCTTTCCGGCATGGCACATGATTGATTGATTGATTGAGCATCGGATTGGTATGCCTAGTTTATTTCTTACTCATCTCAGATGGTTAAGTTGGCAGCTCTTATCAGGCATCTCAACTCACGGGTATTGATATTGGGCATGTGTGATTTGGATAATTTCCAAGTTTGACATTGATAGCATAGGGTTGGTGGATATATACTATTCATCTACTTTAATGGTTTTAGCCATTTAAAATCATGAGTATTTCTTACTTTAATATACACGGTTCATAAACTATTTTAGTACAAGGGAAGGACAAATATATTCTTTTCACAGTGTGCTTTAATTTCTCTAGCTGTGTCAAAAGAAAAGTTTGACGTGCCCGAGAAGGTTAAACCCGCTCAAGTTTAACTGTTCTATCATTGCAGCGGTGTAGTGGGTTCATTTCACACACTGGACAATTGTACCTGTTGTCTTCTCGTTAAGAAAACAATGGTAAACTACTGAATTGATTTGCCTAGAAAATCACGAATAGCCAATAATTAGGCTGTTTATTGCAACGTCCCGCAAAAGGATATAATTTATTTGTTTATATCAAAAGAGACAGAAGAAACAAGAGATATAAGAAACATATCTAACATTCAAATCTTATTTACATATGATCCCGTCCACAAGTGTACAACTTAATCCCCGCTAGAACAGGTATTGCTGAGTGATGCGTGATGTGGTCTATGGTTACATCTCACATCTATTTGTAATAGCTGCAGAAGTCGCCTGCCACTAAAAATAAGGACAGAGCACGACTGACAGAAAGACATTCATCGAGACAGGCAGGTAAGCAGATATTCAAGATAGCTGAGCAGTGAGATGGACAGTGAGATAGAAAGATTGAAGCAGGCATGCAGGTACACATTTACATAAGAATGATGTGAGACAGGTTGTTGTTGATGTTGTTGTTGATGTTGTTGTTGATGTTGTTGTTGATGTTGTTGTTGATGTTGTTGTTGATGTTGTTGTTGATATTGTTGTTGTTGCTGATGTTGTTGTTGATGTTGTTGATATTGTTGTTATTGTTGATATTGTTGTTGATATTGTTGTTCTTGTTGATGTTGTTGTTGATATTGTTGTTATTGTTGATATTGTTGTTGATATTGTTGTTCTTGTTGATGTTGTTGTTGATATTGTTGCTCTTGTTGATATTGTTGTTCTTGTTGATGTTGTTGTTGATGTTGTTGTTGATGTTGTTGTTGATGTTGACACTATCATATTGCTGTGCTGTTATGGTTGTTGTTATTAGTAACATTGTTGATATTGTTGATATTGTGTATCGTTTGGAGACTCCCTGATGCTTTAATAATTGTTGTTATTTTTTATTGATGTTGTTGTTGTTGTTGACGATGGTGTTGTTGTTGTTCTTCTTCTTGTTTCGTTTGCTGATGGTGTTGTTGTTACTGACATTGTTGTTTATGTTGCCGCTTTTGTTCAGGCTGTTGGTGATGTTGCTGTTGTTATTGTTGATGATGAACATGATGTTTTTGTTGATGTTGTTACTATTATTATTATTGCTGTTGTTGCTGTGCAATTTGTTTAAATTGTTATTGTGATTGTTGTTGTGCATGTTGTTGTTTATATGGTTATTGTCATGTTCGTGGTTTATGTTGATGTTTTTGTTTATGTGGTTGTTGGTTCTGCTGTTGCAGTAGAACCCTGTGAACTCGAATTAAACTTATATCCGGCTTAATAAGTTGGCCCCGATTATGTCTTTGCTCCATTCCAGTAAGCAAACAACACACTCATTCCGAGAATGCTTTTCAGCTCTCTAAGCGGTGAGTGCAAGGCTTGGGTACCGATTGTCAGTCAGCATCGTGGGTAATTGCTTTAACTCTCTTGCGCTCTTCTAGCGATACACGACAGAAGTCTTCGTCAAACTTAATAGTAATTTACCTGGCAAGTTTACGTTCAGTAGTTTGATATTGCTTTCTGAACGGCCGACTCTCATCCCTCCATGGAGGTCTGCTTCCAAATAGCCTGCAACTCATTTCGAACGCAGTATGCGGGATTAGGAAACACGTTCGTCACCCCTTCACGATCGACGCCGGCATATGAGGATATACAGTTCTAAAACATAGTTAAGTACGTAGGTCAGTAGGAAGTTATGAAGTTGTTTGGCCAGGACAAACAGGTAAGTAAGACATACGACATGCAGGAAATGAGTGGGTATACATGTGGATAACAAAGCCGATAAGTAGGTAGACAAGACTGAGTACATGTAAGCAGGCAGGAGAGGTCAGGAGGACTCACAACAAACATGACAACATGACTTGTGTGCAGGATACGATGACTTACCTGTGACAACAACACCAGGACACCTCCCGTGACCAGACAGAAGACCTGGAAAACATTAATAATAACAATTCATTGAATGAAAGGATCACAGAATAAGTCAAGTGTGTATACACGCATGCACGTACGCAGATATGCACACACACACACACACACACACACACACACACACACACACACTCATACATACACATATACATACACGCACACACACACACACACACAAACGTACACACGTATGCATACACGCACTCTTACTTACGTACAAACACATATAAATGCACGCACACATATATACATACACGCACGCACACACATATACGTACATGCACACACACACACACACACACACACACACACACACACACACACACATACACACACACAAACATATAGGGTGTATTGGTTAATGACTGTGCAGTGTTTGAAAATATTGTCGGTTCAAGTTGTGTATTCACCATCTGTTAAGTTAATGCAACATAATAGGAAACTACAAAACTTGGACAGGCAATATTTTCAAACACTGCACAGTCATTAAAAATGCACCATATATATATATATATATATATATATATATATATATATATATATATATATATATATATATATATATATATATATATATATATATATATATAATCTCATCTCATCATATTTCTCTTGTACTTTGCGGTGTCGCGGTGAAGTATAAACAGCGGGAGAGTGTCCGCTTATGGGCTTCATGTATCAATATTCCCATGGACTCTGTTATTCCCTGCGTCACTCACACGAAGGCGTCATGTCTTTGTTTCCCCACCGAGAAGGATTGCTTTTGATGTACCTGGACGTCCCATGTTCACTAAACCTCCAATAGGTACCAGGGTACAAGGAAATGCTCAGGGAAGTGAATGCAACCAGTGCCATTTGGACTATACCAACCACCGAGTTCCGACTGGTGCATGCAAATAAGCTGTTAGGATCATATACCCAATAACCGCCCTAAGGTGTGTAAAAGAATTATTTCTCACGTTCACCTGACCAACCAATACTCATCAAATGGGGTATAAAAAGGCACTAATTATTAGCCTCTTGGGATACATATTACTTTCAAATTGGGTTGTGCTCAATATTTAAATTAATATCCGTTTTGTTGCTGACTCAGTCACAGGATTATCAATCTGAGCCAGGAATGGACCTTAATATAACTTAAATTCTGTGGTCGAACGGTGAAGGTGTAATAATATAATCGAATCTAAGGTGTTTACATTGTATATTGGGCCTTTAAACGTTATAAATTCGACCTCCGTGGCGTAGGTCTCCGAGGCGAAATGGTTAAGCCACGCGCCTCACGTTACAAAGGTTCTGAGTTCGATTCCAGACTCTGTTATTCCGTTCACGAGTGCAGTATTCTCAGAGATCCATGGGGTCGTCGCTGGCACTACGGGGTTCGTGCTTAGTGCTACGCTTTCGGCAGGCCGCCCTGCTGAATGAGACCGAGCCGTATGCCTTAAAACCCGCTGCAATGACGTCGTGCCTCTTGACTTTAAACTCCTTCTAATCCTTTTAAAATTCGTCCGTATTGTTCCTTATGGCTGCTGTGTTTTCCATAGTGGCTGCTGTGTTTTCCATAATGGTTGCTGTGTTTTCTATAGTGGCTGCTGTGTTTTCCATAGTGGCCGCTGTGTTTTTCATAGTGGCTGCGGTGTTTTCTATAGTGGCTGTTGTGTTTTCTATAGTGGCTGTTGTGTTTTCTATCGTGGCTGTTGCAGACACAATCGGTGTCAGTGGCATGGGGATAGTGAACGCAGTTTCATAATCCTGACACAACGGGTTCGACTCAAGGGATTTCGAAGCACATTTAGAACATGGTCTGAGCGGCGGCAGTTCAGAAAACAATGCTAATCTAAGGCAACTGAGATTTTCTAGACAATTACAAACAGTCAAAACACACTGGGGTTGTGTGCGATGTCATGTAGAGGACATGAAACAAAATTCATTACTCCCCCCCCCCCCTGCTCCTTTGCCCCGACAGGTTCGATCCCGGTCGGTAACTATAGCTTTCAAATTTTATGTTGTCTAGTGTGTCTTCTAGTCTCTACTTCCTTCTTCTCCTTCTGTGAGCGCCAAATAATACTATGTGTGTTTATTTATGTAATTGTCCCTTGCCCCGAGCGCCCCTCCCCTATTTTCACAGCGTTTCGCTGCGAAATACTCCTACGAATGAGTTACAAATTGTTGGATATTGAATTTTTTAAAAGGGTTCCTCTACCGGGTGGCTAAGCCAATCACTGAGCTTCTAGCGTTATTGACCTTTAGTCCATTCACCGCCTGAACAACACATCCGGTTAATTCCATCAACTGATAGTCGCTCAAGACGTATTCAGCCTAACAGGATACAGATAAGTAACCTTAATATTTTCCTGTCGTGTTTTTGGTGTAGTTGTGTGTCGGTAGGTGATTGTTGGTTCTGTGCTGATGAAGGTTCTAGTAAAGCTTACCCCAATCTACTTCTCGTTTTATGTGATTCATGCATTGCGGTTTTAAAAGGGCAAGATCGTTAAATGAGACAAGAGCGGAGGTCAGTTGGAAACTGAACGCCAATAAATAATTAATGAGGCCGTTAAAACTGGATAGGTTTATCACTTACTGTATAAAATGTGATAAACTAACACTAACATCGTCACTAAATGCAATACAATCGATAATGAAGGTTTATGCAGAAACTCTGAACACCTCGCAATGCTTATATGATAAATCAGTTCACATGTATTGTCAAACTAACACAGACAACACTGAAGAAAATGGAAGAAATAGAAGGCTAGATAACAAACAAATTAAAAGTTGAAGTCACATCAGCATGCCAGTCTGTCATCTCAGAAATGATGACACTGCATCCATGAAAATACGGCTGAAATTGCAGGTGCCTATAGCATTTAACTTTTTATGCTGTCTAGTGTGTTCTTATGTTTCTACATTGGCTTCTGGACCATTAATCGTTGGGATTGTTCATCTCATGTTACACTGAAGACTTGAAGAGTTCGCTAATTTACTTTTTCTATAATCTAAATGCCATTCTCCTTGGCCAAGGATTTAACGACGTTGTCCGTAATCCCGTATATTCAAGTGGGGAAAACAGCTATGCGAGATTCGGCAGCGGATCGAGCCGCGCTGGTAACTTACGGGGGTATGTGAGCAGGTCGTTCAGAAAGCAATTGCAAACTACTGAATGTAAAACTTGCCTAGTACATCAACAGCGACTGAACAATTCTAGTGTTGACTGCATCGTCCTGTAAGGGATATGCAACATAAAAAGAAAAATCTAGATAGGTGCCATGGACCAAGGTCAGGCCATTGGCTACTAGGTGCAGACAGCCTACAGCTTCACGCAGCCCAGCGTGAAGATGAGAAGATTGAGAATCATGCCTTGCATGAAATTAGCGAGGCGGGTTGCTAAGCAGGGGGCAACGTCTCCTGCAGGCAATCAGTTGGGCTTAACCACCGTCGAGTTGAGACGTGGTTCTTAGCTCCGTAGCACGGCCACAAAATGTGCCGCTACATCTGTGGTTAGGTTGTGTAGTTATTGTTGTGAAGTTATTGTAGACTCTAGGTATTGTGTAAACGTAACCGATATGTGGCGTAAATAATAGTATGTGTTGTTAAATACCTGGAGTCAAAAAGAAGATGTAAATTCGAACTGTGTCCTGTTAGTTGATTGAGTTGCGTTGAGTTGGCTTAAAGAATTAGCTGTTGTGAATTCTGCAGTACCGGCGCTCAGAGAACATTCATGATGCACCAAAGAAATATATATGTGTACGAGCGCCGCAATTAGAACCTCAAGCCACAAGCCTGTATAACAGATTGCCAGCACCTAGTGTGATTGATCCAACGAGCCGTAAAACCCAAGGTTGAAAGCAACATCAATATTACAGCTCGCCCCAAACGAAGACCAAAGCATTCACTCGCCGACAAACATTTACTCGTTGGCAACAAACATACTCTCGTTGGCAACAACAAACATTTACTCTCGCTGGAAATAGGGGTCGGCGTGACCGAGAGGTGGAACGGGATTAACTTTATCTTCTGACGGCGGTGTTGTGGGTTTGACCCACTCGCTGGCCAAATGGAGCTAACTGTTGACTTTCCCTTCAGAAAACAATGGCAAAGTTGGGGCTGATTGCAGCTTCCTGCACAGGAAATGCAATTTTTCCATTATCAACTTAGATAAAGGGACGTAGGGTACTTCACTCCACCAGCGGAGGTAATGATAAGCTGTATTCAGTTTGAACGATTGGAGAGATTCGAAACCTCTCCAAAATTCACTCATTAGAAAGAGCCAGGTTCGAATCCTGTGTGTGTGCCATATGGCTATCAATCTGTATATTTTCTAGTCTGTCATCTAATCAATACTCATTTCCTTTACCTCTGTGAGTACTTATATATATATATATATATATATATATATATATATATATATATATATATATATATATATATATACACACACACACACACACACATATATATATATATATATATATATATATATATATATATATATATATATATATATATATATATATATATATATATATATATATATATGTTGCATGAAGTTTGCAGGAAGAAGCCATAAACCTCAGGTTGCTTTTCTTAGCCATTGTGCGTTCAGTGTTTTGCCATTGCTTTCTTAACGAGAGGTCAACGTCTATGCTTAACTTTATTAAGGTATAGTGGTAGATTAGACTATTTCGCCATCAGCTCACCGGAAGTTTAAGAGGTAGCACTCTTATTTTTCCGACCATATCGACGTAGTTTTATACACACACACACGCACACACACACACACACACATATATATATATATATATATATATATATATATATATATATATATATATATATAGAGAGAGAGAGAGAGAGAGAGAGAGAGAGAGAATGAGAAGTGCATCCCACAATAAGTCATAGGAGTTACATGATAAAGCTGTTAATGAGAATAATCATGACAAAAATATGATACAAGATTAAACCAGAAATTAGTAATGTACAGTGTGGATTGGCAGAGTGAACAAACAAAGCTATATAATCGTATATTCTCAGGACACTATTATTAAGAGATATAGAAGTAAAAAAAGATTTATACATATGCTTCATAGGTTACACAAAAACATCTGAAATATGAAACATGAGGAAATAATTCAATTACTTAAGCAACTGAATATTAACACAAAGATCTGTGATTAATACAGAACATTTAATAACAGCAAACAGCACTCATAAATATCGAAGAACCGGGTAGGAACATTTCAGTGTATCAATAAGGGCGTCAGTTTTGAGCTAAGGCTGTGTAATGTCTCCTGTTTTTTTTTTCTCATTGTACAGTAAACATATAATAATATCTACAAAAATGTGTCCGGGATCCTGGTTGGTAAACACAATATAAATAACTTATGTTATGCTGATGCCACCGTCTTGATAGCAACAAGTCAGAGGGTACAACAGGAAACAATAGATACAGGGGTTGTAGAAAGTGAAAAGAAGGAACTTAGTTTGAATAACAGAAAGATAGAAGCCATGATGATATCAAAGAAACAGATTGTGCCTAAATGTGCAATTAAAGTAAATAACGTCATTTTGGGGCAAGTGTAGAAATTCAGATATCCAGGCACATGGATAACATCAGATGAAATATGCATCACAGAGATGAAGAACAGAATAGGACAAGTAAATCCTGCATTCTATCAAATGAAGAACATATGCAATAGGTCCTTGTCCTTGATCATTAGAACAAGAGTTCTCTCATGTTAAATGGAGCTAATTTTAACATATGGTTGCGAATCCTGGACAATTAGTAAACAGGCGAAAACATCCATAAAAACCTCATAGATGTGGTTTTATAGATGATTACTGAAAATTAATTGGACAGCCAAAATCATCAATCTGGACTTTTAAAGGAAGCAAAGTCACAAAGACAACTGATCACAAACATCAGAAAGTAGCAGTCATCATTTTATGGTCACGTTATGAGAAGACAAAAACTGGAGCATGTTGTGACAACACGAAACATTTGTGGAAAGAAAGATAGAGGAAGACAGCATTTTATATTTTTATTTTAAATAATTCTTGACTGTCTTTGTGTCATGGCACGGAAGAGACACGAACTGATCCATTCTGTCGGATATCGCAATTTGTAGAGGGACATGATCGCCCACGCCTGCCAGCACAGCGCTGGATGGTGATGATAACGACATTTTTTTTCGCATATCCTGTTACAGGACATCGCTGTCAACATCAGCAGCTTTCAGCTGATTGTTGATTTCTTGGCAAGATTACGCTCAGTAGTTTGCCATTGCTTTCTGAGCGACCGGCTCACACACCCTGTAAGTTACCGACGCGGAGAGAGCCGCTACCAATTCAATATATATATAGTGAAAACAGTGTTTATAGACTTCATGATATACTTACCAGAAAGGCAGTGTAAGACATGGCGACACTGTAGCAATAACTATTTGAGCTTGTTTAAATGGCTCAGCGAATGATCTAGTTTGATTTTTGCTTGTTTTTCGGAACACTGTATGAACAGTCAGCGTGGACAGTTTTATAGACATATGTGTTGGGCGGGTTCACTACTCCTTCGCTAATAGCTGTCAGAGGTTTTCAAATTATTATCGCGCATTTGTGATGTTTTCAATGTTAAAAACGGTTTTCTTTGTGTAACTCGGGGATCATAGGAGAAGATCATCTTATAAAATTCGAATTCAGGCATATAACACCTGTAATTGGAGTGTGTGTTTGGAGTGGCTGAGGGGTAAGAAATTCAGCCTCACACATCGCTCCACATGAGTTAGATTCTCGGTAAGATTCTGGGTACACTACCTGGTGACTGCTTGGGCACAGCCCGTAGACTGCAAACTTGAACTGCCTTACCTGTGGCTTTGGGTTCGATCTGCATCCGGTCTACCCAGACTAAAATGGGTAACAAGAAATGTCTTCGGGAGTCTTAAATCCCGTGTGTATTCTGATTCCTTTCATCTGTAGGAGATGGGGACAAAAGATGTAGTGGTTCACGTAAAGTAATTCTGTACACAAATTAAGTCAACACATCAATCAAATCCAGACCTGGAAAGGATTAACGACACAAGAAAGTAATTAAAACTTAAAGAAGTGACGTCGCATATCAAACTAAAAGGAAACACACAAGGACATTAATACTTTGTCATTCCTGGTCCGTTGATACTCCGTTCTCTCGGCACAATAACATTCAATTGTTATGTGGGCACATTCTTAGCATTCAATATTATTCAGAGTCAGCGATGTAGACGGTTCGGTAGTGTTAAAATACAACAACAATACTGATACGCCATATAGACAGAGAGAAGAATCAAACGACAGAGAGATCTTGCAAGAGATGGATAAGTGGGATAACAGAGGATACAGCCACCACGTGACATACAGCCCACACAAGGACACAGTTCAGAACTTAAAATTGAGAAGCAATAAGATTAGAGAAATAAAACTGGAACAACTAAGAAAAGAACTTTATTTTCGAAGGGTTAAAAACTTAGCAAGCAGATCAGTCTAACTTTTTGTACTTGTTATCTTAATCCTTTATAATCCATTGGCGTTTCCGGTCTAGAATTGTCCTCCCATAAATGCAATTCGAAATTCCACTCGATCAAACACTAGATGCCTTGTTTCTTGTGATGTCATTTGCAAACTGTCTACCACATGTTGAAATAAATCTACGACATGGTCTTCCTCTTTCCCCAGAATTCATCACCTCCCTTTCTTCCCCCGCCCTTTCTCTCTCTCTCTCTCTCTCTCTCTCTCTCTCTCTCTCTCTCTCTCTCTCTCTCTCTCTCTCTCTCTCTTTCTCTCTCTCTCTCTCTCTCACTGACTCACTGACTCACTCACTCTTTCTCTCTCTCTCTCCCTCCCTCCCTCTCTCTCTCTCTCTCTCTCTCATTTCACTTATACCTCTCTTAGCAGGTTCAACTTGAACAGCAGCAGTAACAACAACAATAACAACAACAACAACAATAACAACAACAACAATAACAATAACAACAACAACAACAACAGAACACTTCACTTCAATGGGGACATATTTGAAACTGGGTTAACTTGAATTTTTAATGTATAATTCTAGATCAGTCAGCATGAGCCAATGGAGAAGGGCGCTTGCTCTTAAAAACCAGGTGTGCTGAAGCCGAGACAGTGAGTTCAACCTCTACACCGGTCAGTTGAAATAAAATGTTGACTTCTTTTCCTTGACTTGGAGATGTAAATTACAAGTGCCTCTGAAGTCGGAATGGTTTCGCCTGATGGTGAGGGACACTGGTAAAAGGGAAAGCAAATCCACACGCAAAAATCATTCCAGTGAACTAGAAGAAGTAGAACGTGTATGGACTACGCTTGAGTTCAAAAACAGAGAGTGAAAAACAAAAACGAAACCAAAAAAAAACCAAAGACATTATAATTCAAAATGGATGACTTGGATGTCATATCATGTGTTGAGAATGGTTTTCCCATTATGTTTCATTTTACATCTTTCGTGTCAGAACCTCAAGACGAGAATAGCAAACTCATCGAAGCGTCCTTGTGTTTATTGTTTATCATTAACTTTAGCAACAATAAAACCAGCTGTCCCCCTGGGCACTGGATTGAAGTCTGTTGACAAAGAAGTAGCTTAAACCCAAGAAGGTAACATTACCAACCAGACCTTAACCCTAGCTAATCCGTATGCGCTGAGGTGAATCAAATCCTGTTTACAACCTAATATGCCTCTCCGGGAAATGAACTTCCATTGCTAGTTGCACGCTCAGTTGGTTTTTGACTTTGGTGAGGGGAAACACAGCTCCCGTAAAGATGTAACTTAGGACCAGGATGTAAGAAACGCCAACAACAGCATCACTCCAATATATGCATGACGTGTTGAGGGTTCAGACGACCTTGATATCAGTGCATCAAACTTAATAGTTAAAATGTGCAGCTTACCAGGGGAGTGACACCCAACCAACCAAACAAGCAAAACAATAAAATACAAATTCAAAATAATACATTACTGGAATTAAATATAGCCTTACATTTAAGAATGTTAGTTGTATGTCCTTGACATGGCTTTGCAGTCAACTCCAGTATTTAATGGATTTTTGTGATTTAACATGACATTGTTAGTTCTTTAGTTTGCCTTTGATTTCTAAAAGGCCTACTCCTCTGACCATAGAAGTGTACGCAAAGCGAGCTACTTGCAAATCTTCTGCAACAGATTTCCAACCCTGGACTCGGTGTGACGGGTGATTATGAAACTGCGCGTTTCGCTATCCCCTAAAGCACTGCAGTATGTTGTGCTGGGCTTAAATTGTGTAGACCAATCTGCACTCGATGGGGATCGTAGTCTATAAAACACCAGCTTTCTGTACCTGATACTCATTTCCTGTACCCGTTTTAGGCTTGGTTCCACATGGGAAATCAGCTATTTTTAAAGGAAGATCAACATGAAATTGTGAATTCAAGCTTGACTCGTTCAATGATAATATAGCATTACTTCCCACTTTTTCGAGAGAAGAAAACACAGAGCTAGAGAAAGACAAATGGATAGAAAGAAAGAAAGAAATGGTAAAGTAGGAATAAACAAACGTGGAAATGAAATAAATAAAATGATGGAGAAGTGTAGGCGGAAGTAGAAATATATCTTTTTAAAATGAGAACAGGACGAAGGGGACGACAGTAAGGACTGGAAAAAAACGAAAATGACAATAAAAACGAACAAGGTATAAGAAGATATATTAAGAACAACAATTAAGAACAGCAAAAATAAACACTAACAATGGAAATAAGAAATTTATTAAACGAAATCATTAATTGGTGCATGCGCAGAATAGATCGACTACAATGAACTCAATTCAAACGTGTTGACGAGCAGTCAACCTCATCGTGTTTTGGCAGTTTATGATTCCTGGGTAAGTTTGCGTTCAGTACTTTGCCATTGCTTTCTGAACGATTGGCTCTTATACCATTGCATGGAAATACTAGCGCAAGGCGGCCTGTTTCCAAATCACCCGCAGCTGTGATTCGAACGTGGTATGCAGATTACTAAATGGATTCGTACCCTCTTCACCACAGAGCTAGCTTCTTTCATTTCGTGACCACAAAACACTATCACCTCCTTACAATAGCATATACTAATCTTCTTTCATTAGACTGTTCCACTTTAGCAGTCCAACCTACCAGCAACATACATCAGTCCAACCTATCAGCCACATACATCAGTCCACCTTTGACAGGTATGTCTTTTAAGGATCATGTGGAGGCTGTGATGGAGAAAGCTGGTAAGGAAGGGACTTAATACATTGAGGGCAATGGCAGCAGCTGGGCAGAGCAGGGGATGCTTTGCAGGCCCTTTATTTAAAAACAAAAATGTTTGCATATCCTTTACAAGACATCGCTGTCAACATCAGCATCTTTCAACTGATTGTTGATTTCTCGGCAAGATTACGCTCAGTAGTTTGCCATTGCTTTCTGAGCGGCCGGCTCACATACCCCGTAAGTTACCGACGCGATTCGAACCACTGTTGATTCTCACAGTCGTCACGTTACTTACGAGAGTATACGAGATTACGGAGAAAAGTCGCTAACCTCTAGGCCAGGAAGCCGGCTAGGCCCTTTATGCAGGTAATAATTTATGCCATTGAGTATAGTTTGGGGGTTGCTGAATATTTTAAAGATCCAGCTTGAAAGGTTGGAGCGCATACAAAAATGTGGCCATGCGGGTGATCCTGGGGGGGGGGGGGACACAAAGGGCACACCAATTATATGCATGGGGCATGTCTTGGTGCTACCAACAATGGCGGAAAGGCATAGGATTCATCAAGCCAAATAGTACTTGAGAAGTGCTGCGAATGGGGATATGGTCAGGGGTCATAGATTGAGACGAGGCGGGTCCCGGATGGCAAAAGCAGAAATATCTATATGCCAGGTATGTGATTTAGAGACCATCAATCGTGACAAATAGTGGGTTAAAGTACCGGAAGACATGACGAACTGGCATAAAGTAATAGTAATACTGGGTCCTGAGTGCAGAGAATGGGCAACAGGCCGCACAAAGTTGAGTTGCAACATCTTATCCAGAGTAACACACATCAAGGTGACATAGTGATCTACATCGATTGGTCATTGGTGAGAAACAGACGTAGTGGTTGGAGTTTCACCGAGAAGGCTAATGGACGATGTTTGGAAAAGGAGAGTCTGTCATATGAGGCTACGACCTCCAGCATGAGAATGAAGGTGGAAGCAGAAACAGCGGCATTCCGTTAATTAGAGGAGACTACTGCAACACATTGCCTTCTTTACGGACTCAAGGAGTATGCTTAGTAAGGTGGAGAAAGGAATGTTTCGTGTGGAATGGCTCACCTCGCTTCAGAGGTCACATATTGTGAGAAATCTATTGGCTTTTTGCCCTGACCACACAGGAGTACGTGGGAATGAACAGGGTGATGGGCTGGTAGAAAATGCACCTCTTGGTGGTAGATTACTATGGACAAAGGAGAGGTGATTGAGCGCCAGTAGGACCAGGTGGGGAGAGTGGGGAAACAGATTGAGAACCCGCATGTGGAAAGAAGGATATTGCGTGGGGTCGTCAGGGGTTCTGGAATAATCTCAAAACTGAGAGGGGTAACCAGGAGAACTTTCAATCAGATAGAGGTGTGAACGATTAGTAGTATGGTTGGCTGTTGAACGAGGAGACGGAGCGCGTACGGCCACAATAGACGACAAATACATGCAGTAAAGACAAACATAATTATGCTTTACTTCTGCGTTTACGTTTTGAGTTTAAAATATATTTTGTTGTAGTTGTTTACGCAAATATGAATTTCATTGAAGTCCAGGATACTGTAAAGTATATCATGCGCATGAACAACCATAATATGGAGAAGGCAGACAAGCGTCGTAAAATTAAAATTTATTCCCCAATCTCAGATGGTATTTACCAATTAAAAACTGCAAGGTCAGATACGTTGACAGAAACAACAATGTCAAGGCCTAGAAAGCAACTACACTTAGAGATGTCCACTGCCGGTCACGAACATGGAAGATAGGCAGTTAAACAGTTACGGCCTCTGGTGTGTTTATACTCGTGGCCATCGTTTGCATTCGTTTTCCTCATGTTGGACTGGTAGTTTATGGTTCTGTCGCGCTGCTACTGAGTTGCTATGGCGTGGGCCATCGATGCTGTGAGCTGTGGATTTCGTGTGAGATGCTTTTACATCTGCCCGAGTTTGTGATGCGAGAACTGCATGTTCAGAGCCATAGCGGCTGGTTATATCCCAGAATTGACCGATTTTTGTGCCTTGTGCAAAATTGTGTGGCTGCTGGTCGTCTGGTTGACTTCAGGCTCGATAAATGGCGTATCTGCCTAGAAAACACATAGAAACGGAACAACAACATCTAGAAATATCGAGACTTTGTAGGCTAACATCTGATTGGGATAGTGACTGCCGCTTCCATCAAGGATGAATTGCATGTTTCGTAGTGGACTTTTGTGTTGGCATCCTGGCAACGGCATTATGTACAGTAAAAGTTTTTACATCTGTCCGAGGTTGTTTTGTTAGGTGAACTGCATTTCGGAGATAAAATGGCGTGGCTGGCTAGAAAAATCTAGAAACGGAACACCAACATCTAGAAACATCGAGACTTTGTAGGTGTACATCTGGTTGGGAAAGTGACTGCCACTTACATCAAGGATGAATGTTTCTTGGAGGACTTTTGTGGTGACATTCTGGTGGCGGCATTATGCACAGTGTGCCTGAGCGGGCTGTTGTTTGTCGAGACTCCTGTCTTTTCCACTTTTCACATGGGGCAGTGAGGAACATTTTATGTGATATTCATGGCACAGGAACGGAGCATAATGGGTACGACCCGTTACTGTACTGTTGGGACTGAAATGACTGAACTGAACTATTCAACTATGAAATATGACTAATGATATTATCCACAACTAGACTGAATAATCAGGAGTAGAACAGATTATTTTCAGTGACATTCTCTCCAGTGTTTTTCTCCAGGACTCTAACCTCTTCTCTTTCAATCTTTTGACTAAAGTTCTAAACTAATGTTCCCTTGTTATATTTTGAATAAGGTCTCGTCACTTCACTCAGCGAGTGTGGAGCTTGTCCCGTTATATATCTGTTATAACTCCTGTCTGTACCTTGCCTGGGTGTATGTCTCTTTATTGTACTATATACACTTAACATAGCAAAAACAAAGATAATGCATACAGATGAAACTGCTATGGGGAAAGAAATATATGATAATGAGGAAAAATTGGCGTTGGTGGAAATTAAAATATGAATATCTATTGCTCTCTAAAGACAAAAACAACTGAATACATTGTGGCGTGGGACAGATAGAACTACACAAATTTGATATTTAAGAGAATGTATCTTTCCCATTGCAACAAACGCCTGTGAGACCTGGACACTTTCTAAACAAGCTGAACAGTGCATACATGCCTTTGAACATAAATGTTATAGACGGGTTCTAAGAATATCTTGGATAAAGAAGAGAACAAATGCATCCATACTTCAAGAGCTGAATATTGAAGAAAGATGGCTATTAAAGACGATAAAACAAAGAAAATTGAAATATTTTGGTGACTTGAAACGTCATGAGAGTTTGGAGAGAACAATAATGAAGAGTATATGCCTGGGAAGAAAGGAAGTGGAAGGCCAAAGATAAGATGGGTGCAGGTTGTGGCGGATGATCTCCACATGAGTGTATCGGATGCAGAACATTTTGCTTATGATCGAGAAGTTTTCCCGAAGGTTGTTATGGGAGCGAGGTTCTGCAAAGGACATGCTATTGAATGAATGAATGAATGAATGAATGAATGAATGATGAACACTTTCTCTGAACAATGCTCAACGTTACACTATGTCTTTACACGGTGAAGTGGGGTGTCTGTTTGTAGTAATAGTTGTTGTATGGCTATAAATCTTGTTTTGGGGTCTGGGTCTCAAGTGTGCAGATTGAATACTGTCATGGTATTGAGGAAGGCATCTTTACGGGATGAACAGGGAGACCCTTACCTGTCGTACTGACCTGTGGCCATCACACAGTTCGTTCTCTTTGAACGCAAGCGTAGTCCATACACTTGCTATGATTTATAGTAAACTGCACTTAATTTTTGCATGTGGATTAACAGTCCCTATTACCAGTAATCCTTGCCATTAGGCGAACCCACACCGACTTCTGAGGTATTTGTAATTTACGTCCAAAACGTCAAAAACGAGAAGTTAACATTTTGGTCCAACTGACGTGTTTAAGGGGTTGAATCTGCTACCTGATCTTTAGCACACTGGGAGCGTAAGCGCGATGCAGGGATCTAACAACCTTACCAGATGCTCGTGGCCTGGAACAGGCGAAGGTTCAACACTAACAATTCCAAGGACATTTTCTGCTACGAACATATATTTACCTTCACCCAAAAAAGAGGAATAGCTGGTCTTCTTCTTCTTCTTCTTCTTCTTCTTCTTCTTCTTCTTCTTCTTCTTCTTCTTCTTCTTCTTCTGCTTCTGCTTCTGCTTCTGCTTCTGCTTCTGCTTCTTCTTCTTCTTCTTCTTCTTCTTCTTCTTCTTCTTCTTCTTCTTCTTCTTCTTCTTCTTCTTCTTCTTCTTCTTCTTCTTCTTCTTCTTCTTCTTCTTCTTCTTCTTCTTCTTCTTCGTCTTCTTCTTCCTCTTTTTCAGCGTTCCGAGCCATTGAGGTTCTTTGCTGCAGATACAATCCGTCTCCATTCGAATAGCTGGTCTAGCTTTTAGAAATGAGGATTCTCGAATCATTGGATATAGGTTCTAATCTGTGGTAATAATCTTTGTCTGTCAGATGTATTAGGTGTATTTTTAATGACTGCAGTGTTTGAAAATATTGCCGGTCCAAGTTTTGTATTTACCTGTTATGTTGCGTAAACTTTACAGAGAGTGAATACAAAACTTTGACCGGAAATATTTTCAAACAATGCACAGTCATTAAAAATGCACCCTATATAATACAAATTCTTAACTTGTATACCATGTAACAACTGGGACGAGCAGTGAAGCCACATCAATTTTTAAAAAAAATATGAATTAGAACATATGACCACGGGGCTGGCAGACAAGTATGCTAGCCTCTACACCAGCACGGCTCACGTGATCCTTGCACTCCTTGTGCTTTTCTTCTGTGTTGATTATGAGTTCCAGCTAACAGATTAAAATATAAGTTGTTTATTGTGCGGACCACCACATCTATCACATCTGCATAAAGTCGAACAGTTCATTGCCCTAGACGTGATAACACTAGGATAAAGAATAAACACTGACGACCTATCATGGGATTAACTATGAAACAGCTGCGGAACAGGATTGAGAAATAACACTACCTCCGGTTAGGAATCTGTGAGTGGGATCAAAGAGACGCCGGCTTACTTAAGGTCATTCACAGGATAAGAGGATGTTGATCGCATTTATTTCAATACATTAGAATAATGTTCCGTGTCAGTAGACACAGGGTTGGGCTGACTTGAAGTTGCCTCGAGTCCTTGTCTTTATTTTTGTAAACGCATTGAACCGTAAATATAGTTAGAAAGCATGGCGAAAGTACATTGACAAATGCAAACGACCAGTCTTTATCAACGAAATACAAACATGAATACTTAATGTGACCACGAATTATAAGTTAAAGCTTCAGATGGGATAATACATAGCGAAATCAATATAGTTTTGCAAGCAAGGGCAAACCAGGTCATGTGACAACTAACTCTATTTGTGACGCATAGAGAGATATCTATAGCAACAATAACAAATCTCATAAGAAATATATTTTGGCTGACGTCAACCAATGTCAAATATGGACGCTTACTGCAACTCACGAGGAGAAAATCACAATAACATGAGATGCCTTAAAAGTAACTGTGCAAGATAGAATTTGAAGCAAGGAAATTGGAAAGATTAGGTCTGAAATCAGTTATTTTATTAAATAGAAAATAACCGATTAAATGGTTTGGCCATTTCACAAGAATGCCCTGGTACCGTCTACCACAAAGAGCCACACTGAAGAAATTTAACGGATACAGATCAAGGGGAAGACCATTAAAAGATAGAGTGATGGTAACAAGAACAATCTTAGACAAATGAAGTCCAACTTACAAAGCGCAACGGAAAGAGCTCACAAACGATTTTAACATAGCCCCCAACACTTCAATGACATAAATTGGTACATTCTTTATAAAATTTAATACAAGAGGCTTATTACATACGATTCTCTTCATTTTCTGAAACACGAATTTTTCTCAGCCTATTCTGTTCATAATGAATTTCAACATTTTCCGTCTGCTATTACGATTGCTCCCAAATAGGTTTTATTTACTTGGTTAAGCACTTGGGTAAACTCTATCGTAATACATTTTGTTGTTGTTTTCTTGTATATAAATATTATGTTTTCTCTATATGTAAGGAACATCAGTTTTACACTCTATATTACCAGTTTTACACTCTATATTACCAGTGTCTACAGTTGTGTAGATAGTTTGTGCTTTCTGTTACCAATACTGTAACATCTGCACAACGCAGATTATTTTAAAACTCTCAACTCGTATCCCTGGCCTGTTTATGATATATCTCGATATTTCTCTCTAGAGGGAGCGAGCAAGCAATCAAGAGAAAGAAAGAGAGAGAGAGAGAGAGAGAGAGAGAGAGAGAGAGAGAGAGAGAGAGAGAGAGAGAGAGAGAGAGAGAGAGAGAGAAAGAACATTCACTGACCACCATCCATTGCCTTATTCCTCGCTATATCTGGTCATAACTGCCAACCTACCCCCCCCCCCTTTTCCGCCATTTTAATTTATGCTATGTGTTCCCTATTTCCTATTTCCCGGCTCCGCAGTGAAGGTGTTACAGACGCAGTTCGTAGTCCTGCATACCCGTGTTCGAAACACAGCTGTGGGCAATTTGACAACTGACCGCCTTGCGTTGGATTTTTTTAATCATTTTATAAAATGGTATGGGTGCCGGTTGTTCAGAAAGCAATGGCAAACTACTGAACTTTCCATTTGATCAAAAACAGCCAAACAATGCTGGGGTTGACTGCGATGTCCTGTAAAGAATGTGCAACTGCTTACCTATTTATTTCCAATAATTGTATTTTATTATATACTGTATTATTATTCTTGGATCTAGTCTTCAACATGTCGCAACATGTCGAACATTTCAAAGACGGGTTGGGTAAAACGTTATGGAGTCAATAAAACAATTGGGCTACAAGAAAACAACCGGCTTCTGACTCAAGGAAGTGAGGTGATTCTCCGTGGCTTACAGGGGTCTAATAATAGTGTGTTTTTTGCATTGCATTTAGCGAATAGAAAAAGAAGAAAAAGAAGAGAAGAAAAAAAAAACAGACCTGTAGCAAAGTGGAGACAGAGCCACAGAAAGAAAGAAAGAAAGAAGGAAAGAAAGAAAGAAAGAAAGAAAGAAAGAAAGAAAGAAAGAAAGAAAGAAAGAAAGAAAGAAAGAAAGAAACACAAAAATGTAATATTAGGATTAAAGGAAGTCGGAATATATTTTTTTTTAATGAGAACAGGAAGAAGGAGAACACAACGAGGACTGGAAAGATGACAACCACATAAACTGGCAATGAAAACGAAAAAGATCATATTAAGAACAACAACAGTAAAAACTAACACTGGAAAGAGGAAATATATTAAACGAATTCATTAACTGATGCTTGCTCAGAATAGAAGAACTACCATGGCATGGCAGAATCACCACAGAGAGAACAAGACAGATCGCAAAGAATCAAAAGGGAAAGAACAAGCGCTGGCGCTGGATAAGCCACATACTGAGAAAACATTAAAATAGCAAAACTATAAAGTCCTGTCTCTGGGAACTAGGGAGCATGTGATCTAAAGGAAGACCTAAAACACACGGAGAAAACAATATATAATCATCATCAAGTGACATGCCAGCTGGCGATGGCGTTCATGATTCTCCACACATCTCGGCCCGTGATATTCTGAATCAACTCTGCTAATGTTATTTCTCCATGCCACTGTCTCAATCATCCAGCATCATTTCTCTTGGTCTGCTTCTGCCTCTCTGCCCCTCGATATTTACAGTTTTCACGATGTTCTCCTATGCTTATCTTTTCATCACATGACCAAAGAAAGCTGTTTGTCTCTTTTTAAATGTTGTATAAAATGTTCTAGTTTCATTAGCCTAGAAAAGAATAAGAGACAGATAAATAATATTGAGATGACATGGCGGGAGCTGCAGGAGGTAGGAAAAGATGTTGGTTTGGTGTAAGTTATTTGATGGCCCAGGCTCCAAGAGTGGATAAATAGAGGAACAAGAAAAATAGACCATTCGGTGTCTCAAATCAAAAACAAAGTTAGGCGATCTTCGTGTCTTTTATCCAATAAATATAATCCATGAGCAGACCTCACTCGGTGTCTTGCAGCTGTGCCCACGTTTAAAAGATATAAATAAGCTTGTAACTGGTAACACTTGGCGGAACATAAAGTATCCATTAGTGAATCATCAAGCAGACTGCAACAACGACGTCGTTAAGCATGTACCAGTTTTACTATGTGGTAAGAAAAAGATAAGTATATGCTAATAATATGAGGACTAAATTATGTACTAATTATATACTTTATACTATGAGTGCTACATACATATATTTTATTTGATAAATAATATTATTATGACTGATAGTGTCGAGGTGATTTCGATCACAGGGATATGGAAAGTTAAAGCTTTTGTAGTGCGTTGAAAGGCATAAGCAGTGCCTCATTTAGGGCAGAAGTTGGCCGGCCCATTGTTGGTTTACGAGAACTCCATGAATGTTGACTGCACAGGTCAAGCGTCACACATTAATGGTCTGAACCGACCTGGCTTGTGATATGGGAGTTAGTGTATCCCTAGAGGTGCAGCCGGACTCCGTGGCGATGCCGTTGCAGACGCGATTTGCAATGCCGCTTACCCGCGTTCGAAAAACATCGTTGACCGATTTGGCAGCAGACCGTGTGGCGCTAGTTTTAACGTGCTGGTATGGGAGTCGGTCAGAAGGCATTGGCAAGCCGATGAACATAAACTTGCCAAGACATCATCAACGGCAGTACAGTACTGGTGTTGACTGCAAAGTCCTGTAAAGGATATGCAACTTAAAAAAAAAGAAGAAATGCAGTGACAAGAAATCGGCGAATTGACCAAATCTAGCATTTATCAATTCACTAACAGATCTTGAGTAAATGCTCGCAATAAAATGTGTTCAACAAATTTACGAAGAAGCCTAATAACAACAACAACAACAACAACAACAACAACAACAACAACAACAACAACAACAACAACAACAACAACAACAACCAGAAGAAGAAGAAGAAGAAGAAGAAGAAGAAGAAGAAGAAGAAGAAGAAGAAGAAGAAGAAGAAGAAGAAGAAGAAGAAGAAGAAGAAGAAGAAGAAGAAGAAGAAGAAGAAGAAGAAGAGGAAGAAGAAGCAGAGGCAGAAGGAGAAGGAGGAGATAGAGGAGAAGGAGGTGAAGGAGAAGGAGACGGAGAAGGAAAAGAAGAAGATAGTTTTCAAAATATTTAAATCCAATGGGACTTTCATTGCTTTATCCACATATGCTTTAGTCTATAAGCGATACTTCGTACAAGGGTTTAATATCGTATATTCATATTTTGTTCTGCAATTATTACTTTCGATTTACTAAAGTAATCTATCTGCATACAGGTCTTATTGCTGACAGGAGCTATACTGTTGCAGGTACATTGTTATTGTTGCTGATTATTATTATTATAATTATTATTATTATTATTATTATTAGCTAATCGAGTATATGAATACCTGCGTGACAAAATGCTTAAGATGCGCTCCCCCCTCTCCTAAGGTTGTGAGTTAGATTCCAGGCTTCGTCATTGGGGTCAAGATTGCAATGTTCTCGAAGAATCCTGTGGTTCGTCGCTAGACCTGCAGTGATCGCGCTCTCTGTGACGATTTTGCTTTTGGCAGCCCCGCCCCTCCCCCTACCCACCTCCCGTCTTTGGGGGAAGACCGTGCCATATTGGATAACATCCGGTGGAATAAAATCAACGCTCTCGCGTGCAAACCTCTCGTTTAAATATTTTACAAAAAAGAGACAAGACAAATAAGGAAACAGCAATAACTTCTTCTCATAGTTGGCGCTGGACGGAACAAACTGCTGTTGTTGTTGTCTTCTAGTTATCCATTAAACGTCCTGGGGAGGGGTTATACAGTTCCAGGGCCCGTGACCAGCGTCTGCCTTCCAATTTCCCCCATGATTCATGAACAAACTTTTTCTAGGATCAAGTAAATTCCCTACCTGTCATATGTTCTGTACCTACTTAACCCTTTTACCCTTACAATTGTTTTGTCTTTCGAGCGCTATTTGTGTGTGTGTGTGTGTGTGTGAGTGTGTGTGCGCGCTTTTATTGTGTGTGTGTGTTTTATTGTGTGTGTGTGTGTGTGTGTGTGTGTGTGTGTGTGCGCTCGCTTTTAACTCAAGCGTAGTCCATACACGCCCTACTACTCTTTAATAGGCCTACAATGGGCTGATTTTTGCTTGTGGATTGTCTTTCCCTATTGCCAGTGTTCCTCGCCATCAGGCGAACCTTCTCTGTCTTCTGTGATACTTGTAATTTGTATCCCCAGTTCAAGGACGAGAAGTAAACATTTTAGTCCATAAGACCGGTGTAAAGGTTAAATCCGCTACCTCGGCATTAGCACACCGGAAGATTAAGAGCAAGCGCTCTTATTCATTTGGCCATGCTGATGACCGCGCACCATGTGCTGGACGGCCAAGAGTTGAACGCGCACATACCTCACACGCCATGCCATTTGCGAAGTCAAAGAAGGCAAAGGGTGACACGAGAAGATCAGAGGGCGGGTCAGCAGTTTTCGAGCTGGCCTCATTAGACCTGGCGGCCTTCAACAGGAGACTACGCATAGACTTTCGAGAGCTGAATATCATGCACAGGCACACCGGGATCTTCTCTCTTCGGTGGGGAGCCAGATGCACAAACGATTGCAAACTGTATGTTTTATTTAGTCCTTCTGTTGTCAGGTCTTAGATATGGTTGAGCTACTGTATGACAGTAGACGGTACTATGTGCTTTCGGTTAACTCCGAATGTTGGGCGGTACACACCAAACCAGACACTCCACGTTGTACCAAAGGCTTCGGGCTGAGATCAGATTTGGGAGGGTACAAACCTTATCATGGTACGAGGAAATGCAACCTGGAGACTACATGTTATGGCAGGGCAGACAAAGGCTCTCAGCCTTGGTTGGCAACTGGTTTAGGATCGAAACTCCGACTGGCGGAAAGTTAGAGCATTGCTTTGCTGATCCGGCAGCTTCTGCAGCTTGTCTTGTTCCAGATGTATTGGTGTTAACTATCCTCTGGACTAAACTTGACACTCCGAGAGAGGGATCATGCTGCATGGGCAACACATGATCTCTATAATTCAGCCCAGGCTGTGTGCTATGGAGAGTTACAATTCCATGGTTTTAACCGGTCTCTGAAGCATTTTAAATATCTGAGATCATGGGTAAAGAATAAATTATCCCCACATCAGGAAATCAACATCAGAATTGGTACGGCAGCAACAACAATGAACAGGTTAACAAAAAGAGTCTGGGAGAACAGGAAGCTTACTGCCATAACAAAAGTCCCTGTTTACCAAGCCTGTGTCCTTAGTACTCTTGTTTGTGGCAGTAAAGCCTGGTCAACTTTCTTACACCAAGAGAAACGTTTAAACAGCTTTCATATGTGGTATCTGCGCAAAATAATTGTTATTAAGTGGCAAGATAAAATCGCAAATACTGAAGTATTGGATAGATCAGGTTGTGTGGCGATATTTTTCTATGCCCAGTCTTCGTAGACTTAGATGGACAGGACACATTGGAAGGTTGGATGGCGGTAGAATACCAAAGGACATCTTTTTTGGTGAATTACAGATGGGTAAGAGATCCCGGGTTCGGCCTCTACTACGATACACAGATGTGCGTAACCGGGACATGATTGATACAGAATCCTTTGGAGCAAGTCGCAGCTGATCGTGTTGTATGGAAGGCAAGGATCAGAAATGTAATAAAGACAAAGAAGAAAATGGTTGCAGATAATCAAACAATTAGCGTGTGAGACGTCAGATTGTGCGTGCTTGTGGAAATGACCATGTGTTCACTTGCATCCATTGTGGACGAACATTTACAGCGCGAATTGGTCTGATTAGTCACATTCGCTACCGCCGTGGGTTGTAGTTATAATGCCTTTTAGAAGCATAATTGAACAAACTATCGTCTGTCAAGACGGCAAGGTGACAATGTAAACTGTTGATTATCAATTGTATAAAATACTAGCTGACCCGGCCCGGCTTCGCCCAGGCCCTGGAGGGGATCTATCTATCTATCAGTCTGTCTGTCTGCTTGTTTGTCTGTCTGTCTGTCTGTCTGGCTGACCCGGCCCGGCTTCACCCAGTCCCTGGTGGGGAGCATCTCATTTAATTCATATAAGTAGTCATATAAGCTCTCCCGTTTCCGACTATCTGTCTGTCTGTCTATCTGTCTGTCTGTCTGTCTGACCCGGCCCGGCTTCACCCAGTACCTGGTGGGGAGCATCTCATTTAATTCATATACGTAGTCATATAAGCTCTCCCGTTCCCGACTATCTGTTTGTCTGTCTATCTGTCTGTCTGTCTGTCCCGGCCCGGCTTCACCCAGTCCCTGGTGGGGAGCATCTCATTTAATTCATATACGTAGTCATATAAGCTCACCCGTTCCCGACTGTCTGTCTGTCTATCTGTCTGTCTGTCTGACCCGGCTTCACCCAGTCCCTGGTGGGGAGCATGTCATTCAATTCATATAAGTAGTCAAATAAGCTTCCGTTCCCGACTATCTGTTTGTCTGTCTATCTATCTGACCCGGCGTGGTTTCTTTTAAGAATGTCCTTCCACACACCATTCATTATTTTTAATGAAAACTGATTTTAATCACCGACATGACAGTTGATAAGTTCTTTAAGCAGAAAAAGATGGGTTACCATGTTATGCATTATGCATTATTTTATGAAAAATTTGAAAATGCCTTAAAGATTATATCATTATTTATTATAACTCATATGCCTAAAAATAACTATAGACAAAGAGTTTAACAATAGTGCAAGTAAGTCCAATAATATGACTATAAAGTATATAGACATGTTATTAAAAGTTATGCCCCTTGAAATAACTTTTCTAGAGTGAAGTCCCCCTGCTATATAGAAATTATATAATGAAAAATGAAAAAGTAAATGTTACTAAATAAGTAGAAGATTTTACACTAAGAAACTATTATAGTCGGTTGCACAGGAATGAAAGGAAGACGTGTAGAAAATTTCATCTCAATCGGATGTACCGTTATCGAACGCATCCAATACATAGCTGACCACAAACACACAAAACCACAAAACCATATACACTCTGTTTTATAGATATAGATACTGTTATGAATATGTTATAATGCCGAAATCTAGTGCATTTGTAAGCTTTGTGTTTGTGCAACTGTACTTTTTCCTTATAATGTTTAACCTTCGCTTGTATGCTAAGTTAAATGTCAAGGCCGATTGAATAGCAATACAGAAATGATTATCGTGATAATAGAAAAGTAATAATAATAATAATAATAATAATAATAATAATAATAATAATAATAATAATAATATTCCACTTTTGCTGTCAAGCACCGTGGGTAGTAATAGTTAACACTCCACAGCCTGATGGGTGGCATGGATAGAGTCATTTCGTGTGATTGTATAATGTCTGTGACGTCGTCAATCCATTTTCTTCTCGGGCGTCTTCTTGCTCTCTTACCAGATCTTCTTTGATGTAGGGTCTGAGCTGGTCGTTGATGGTGGTGCATTCTAACGAGATGGCCCGACCATTTGATCGGCTGCCTTTCAATATATGTTGCATGTAGTGTTGATCCCACTGTCTGTCTGATGACATCATTGCTTACTTGATCTCGGAATATTAAGCTGGCAGCTCTTCTCAAGCATCGTATCTCACAGGTGTTGATTTTGTCCAAACCTGACATTGGTAGCATGGGGATGGTGTGAAAATGCTAATTTTATATGTCCTTTTGCGGACATATGCATATATAGATATTTCAGTATAGGTGATAGTTTTTAAATAATAGAACTTGTTTATTGACATAAATTGAGATTATTATCGTCGCATAGTTATATATATTATAATAACAGACATTAATAACGGCTTCATTATACCATCCACAGGCAAAGAAACAATGTAAGTAATAATTTATGGCGTTAAAATAGCCGACTTCTCTGCTATCATTTGTCGTTATAACCCATGACTTTTTTCGGGTGTCTTTATCACTAGACTGTGTAAGTTTGTAGTTATCATCTTTATCTGTAAGCATGTGTTATCATTACATAATGCAGATTTTATGTGTCTTTATCACACATCACTGTATTAATTAATTTATTTATTGATAGTATTTTTTCTGTAAACGTGGGCCTTTTAAACATATCTCGATACTCATTCGTCTTTATCACAAATCTCTGTATTGATTAAATAATTAACTGTAGGTCTCTTAAACACGTCTCTATACTCATTCGACTTTATTATATCTAGATATATCAGGGTTCCCCTTCTCGCGTGGCAGCCGTTACTGAGAGGTTACGGCTTCCACCTTTAGTTCATAAAGTTCTGGGTTCGATTCCAGAACTATTCACGACTAGTGATATAATACGCCAGCTTTATCATACCCAATACTATTTACATATAATGATATAACATGTCCGCTTTATCGTTTCTAGCAATATCGACGTCTAATGATGTAATACGTCCACTTTATCATATCCAGTACTATTGACATCAAATGATGTAATACGTCCGCTTCATCATGTCCAGTATTATTTACATCTAATGATGCAATAGGCAAGCTTTTTACATGTCCAGCACTATTGACATCTAATGATGTAATACGTCCTCTTTATCATGTCCAGCACTATTGACATCTAATGATATACTATGTCCGCTTAACCATGTCCAGCACAATTGACATCTAATGATGTAATACGTCCGATTTATCATGTCAAGCACTATTGACATCTAATGATATACTATGTCCGCTTTACAGTATCCAGCACTATTGACATCTAATGATGTAATACGTCCGCTTGATCATGTTCTGCACTATTGACATCTAAAGATATACTATGTCCGCTTTATCATATCCAGCACTATTGACGTCTAATGGTGTAAAACGTCCGCTTTATCATATCCAGTACTATTGACATCAAATGATGTCATACGTCCGCTTTATCATATCCAGCACTATTGACATCTAATGATGTAATATGTCCACTTTATCATGTCTAGCACTATTGACATCTAATGACGTAATTCGTCCGCTTTACCATGTACAGTACTATTGACAACTAAAGATGTAATACGTAAGCTTTATGCTTTTTAAGCACTATTGACATCTAATGATGTAATGGGTCCGCTTTATCATGTCCAGCACTATTAACATCTAAGGATGTAATACGTCCGCATGATCATGTTCAGCACTATTGACATATGATGATGTAATAAGTCCGCTTTATCATGTCCAGTAGTATTGTCATCTAATGATATAACATGTCCGCTTTATCGTTTCCAGCACTATTGACATCTAATTATAGTATACGACTGCTTTATCACGTCCAGCACTATTGACATCTACTGATATAATACATCCGCTTTATCATGTCCAGTACTATTGTCATCTACTGATATAATACATCCGCTTTATCACGTCCAGACTATTGACATCTAATGATGTAATATGTCCGCTTTATCATGTCAGGTACTATTGACATCTAATGATATAACGTGTCCGCTTTATCGTTTCCAGCACTATTGACATCTAATTATATTATACGTCCGCTTTATCACGTCCATCACTATTGACATCCACTGATATAATACATCCGCTTTATCATGTCCAGCACTGTTGACATCTAATGATGCAATACGCCCGCTTTAACATGTCCATTTCTACTGACATCTAATGATGTAATACGTCCACTTAATCATGTCCAGTTCTATTTACATCTAATGATGTAATACGTCCGCTTTATCATGTCCAATACTTTTGACATCTAATGATGTAATACGTCCACTTCATCATGCCCAATACTATTGACAACTACATGTAATGTTTTAATACGTCCGCTTTACCACGTCCAGTACTATTGACATGTAATGATATAAAACATCCACTTTATCATGTCCAGCACTATTGGCATCTAATGATATAATACGTCGGCATTATCATTTCCAGTACTATTGACATCTATTGATGTAATAGGTCCGCTTTATAATTTCTAGCACTATTGACGTCTAATGATATAATAAGTCAGTTAGTTAGTTAGTTAGTTAGTCGCGGTTCCAACTTCACAGCAACGGGTCGTCCCCATTATGCTCCGTTCCTGTGCCAGTGAATATCACACAAAATGCCTCCCACTGCCCAATGTGAAAAGTGGAAAAGACAGGAGTCTCGACAAACAACAGCCAGCACAGATACACTGTGCATAATGCCGCCACCAGAATGTCAATACAATAGTCCCCCACGAAACATCCAGTTCATCTCTGATGGAATCGGCAGTCATTTTCCCATCTGGATGTTTCCTAGATGTTCACCCACACAGTACACGAAAATACAGTTCATCGTCGATGGCAGTGGCAGTCAACCAGAAGCCCAGCAGCCACGCATTTCTGCATAAGGCAAAAACCGGTCAACTCTGGGACATAGCTAGCTCCCATCGCTCCGAACATGCAGTCACGTTCCAAAAAACCTCGGGCAGATTCAGCAGCATTTCACACGAAACTCACAGCTCACAGTGTCGCACCACGCACTCACTCAGTAGCAGGGCGACGGAACCATGAAGCCTCCTTAGTCGCCTCTTACGACATGCTTGGTAGGCTACAGTGTTGCTATTCTTTGCTTCCGTTATGGGCCCGGGCAACACACGGGAGATTATAATATCTCCTTAATAATATCATATTATTGTGTATAATAAGTCAGATTTATCGTGCGGGTAGTGAGAACGGATATCTAACCTTCTTTGATAAAGCCAAAAACTGGGGGTCCCGTGTGCAAGCTGTACCTGTTAAAAATACCACGACAGTTGGAGATCGCAAAGAGTAGGCCATCAAGCAGATGTCCTTATAAAGTTGTTTAAAAGGAAGAATTACCCACTGATAGACAGAGCCCGGTCTGCCAGCCAACCTGACACAGAAAAATGACGAAGTCGGACACATGACCTTTGTGGTGAATACCTAGGTATGCTAGATACTCACTTTGAAAGAGTAGGTTGTCTCTGTGTCATACTTCTCAATGCGAATGGTTTTGTTTTCATACCTTGGTACATTTAAAAAAAATCCCGTAGCAGGAACCTTCTTTAGGTATGTGAAGTGATAGCACCGTCGTATTTTGCCTGGATGCACGGATGAATGCGTGACCAGTCTCTCTCTAGCCTCGCGAAACCTGAGAGCTGACATCGAATCCTTGTTCAGCCTAACTCTTATCATTGTCAGCATAACACCCTAACCGCTACAGTAAAGTCCGCACTGCTTGGTGTGTGGCATGTCAAGTTATGGTATACGTACACTGCAGCTCTGAACAAAAACAGCCTGGTAGAACAGTAGGCTTACTGCCAACTGAAAGTGATTGCAGTGCCTTCCCGTGGTTAGATGTTGTGTTTTGTGTATTTGTTTGCTGATGAAGGCTAATCACCGCAACGTCCTATAATTGTATTCTGTAAAGCTGCAAAACTTCGTGTTATTTTAAAATGTTTACATTTACACAGCTTTACTGCAGTTCTAATAATGTGATGTAAATATCAAACACGTATGACACACATCTCGCCAAGAATCATATTTCTATCAGCACAAATCACATCGTACCAACTTATCCTTCTTTTCCTAACGATCCTTTTCACTCCATGTATCATACTGGGTATATGGTGCTAGCAAATATTTCACTATATAGGTGATGTTGACAATAGCAAGCATGCACCACCCCTCACCCACCCCCCCCCTTTTACTTCCCATAACATTTCCTGGAAACCATTTTAGACTATCGATATGGAAGTCCTCGATTAGTAGTTAAACATATAACCACCTTGCGACAAGCTAGCAAGCTAGCAAGCTAGCATCCTATCCACTGTGCTACCGCCGTTCATCACACACACACACACACACGCACGCACGCACGCACGCACGCACACACGCACACACACACACACACACACACACGCGCGCGCATACATATATACAAAAAATGTAGTCTACATGCGTTGGACAGCCAGCTTTTCTCATGATTTCATGTGAGATCTGGACACTTACTAAACAAGCTGAACAGCTCATAAATGCCTTTGAATATAAATGTTATAGACGGGTTCTAAGAATATCTTGGATACAGAAAAGAACAAATTGCATCCATACGAAAAGATCTGACTACTGAAGAAAGTTGGCTGCTAAAGATGATAAAACAAAGACAATTGAAATTTTTTGATCACTTTAATTGTAATTAAAGTATGCATAGAACAATCATGGAGGAGTACATGCCACGTAGAGAGGAGGAGATAGGCGAAAGAGAAGATGGGTACAGAATGTGGCAGATGATATCCAGATGGTGATCGCGTGTATCGGACGCGGAACATCATCTTTATGACCGAGAAGTTTTCCGGAAGGTTATTATGAGAGCAAGGTTGCAAAGGTCACGCTACTGAATGAATGAACATTTAGACAAAACAAGCTACATTAATTGTATTACATTGATACTAAGATTAAGTAAGACAAATAATGTAAACTATTTGTATTATATTTATCTAAGATTTAGACAAAGCAATGTAAATAAATTATATTTTATTTATATATTTCAGAAATAATGAAATACTTTGTCTGTTGCAGTGAAACAGAACACCACAGAACCTCCGGCCACATGCGAGCTGGTAGATTGTGCCGATGGAAGAGTGTGTCGCTATGTGACTTCTTGTAAAAGGTGTCCTATAAAAGTCCAGTGTGTTCCCATTAGGAAACTTCCTCCAAGTAACAATACAGATGTGTTTGTGTCCGTATTTATGTAATTTGTATATGATTTTCTTTGTGAGGGAAAGAATGAGTACCCAAGTTTGATACTAATCATCGCTGTCTTCGGTATAGACACGACTCAGATAGATAGATAGATAGATAGATAGATAGATAGATAGATAGATAGATAGATAGATAGATAGATAGATAGATAGATAGATAGATAGATCGATAGATCGATAGATCGATAGATCGAACGAACGAACGAACGAACGAACGAACGAACTTTATTTTAAAAGGGTAACAAATTGGGCACGCGGGCCCGTCTTACATACGGCCCTTTCGATCACTCATCTTTCATTCATCAAATGTGCATGTTACATTTACATAGGGAAAAAACATCATTGTCAAATGAATTTTGTAAGCATAAACAATGCATATTACGCATGGTACATTCACATGGGGAAAAAAACATTGTCAAATGAAAGTTGTAAACATAAACAGTGCATATTGCAATGTTTTGAGACACATCCCCCATCCACCCTCACACCCCGCAGCCACCCACACATCCCTCAGCCACCCACACATCCCCCACCCACCACACCCTACTCACCCACACATACCTCCACGCACTCACACAGACTCCCACCCACTGATCCCCACCAATACACATTTCCCCACCCACACATACATCCCCCATCAATCCCATAACCGACACGCACACACCCACCCCACATATTCTCCACCACCCACCCACACACCCGCAACCACCCAGCAAAACACACATCACAAAACCACACACACATACCCCCGTCAACCCACACATCCCGCACCTATCCACACATACATCCCGCACCCTCACAATTTATCCCACCCACCCACCCACACACACATCAGCCAAACTACACCCACTCACCCACCCAATATCCGCCACCTCTCAACTACACATCCCCCATCTATACACACATCCCCACCCACAAACACATCTCCCCACATGCCCACACGTATCCCCCACCCATGAACACCAAAAAAACACACACCCCCAACCCACCAACACCCACATACTTCCAATAACCCTCCCAAATATCCCCCCACACACACAAATCCCTCACACACACATACATCCCCCACCGACTACACATCCCTTCACCCATCCAGACATCACCCATCAACCCATACACATTCCCCACATACAACCCCACCACACATACATTGATCACCCCCCCCCCACACACACACACACACACACATCCCTCACATATACACCCACACAAACATCCTCACATCTACACACATACATGATCACTGAAACTAATAAGAAAAAACTCCCACATTTTACACACAGTTGAGACACTGATGATTGTTGTGAGCATTCTTGCAAAAATTGTAAGAAAGTGGAGAAGAATTTGTACATATAGATTGTGTAGTGTAAAAAATAGTGATGCAATTCAACTCTCGATAGGTAAGTACAAAGAATGTGATAGAGCTAGAGGAGTAAACATAAGGAGAAGAAAGGGAGAGCGGGGAATAGTTGCAGAGTGGGAGAAATAGTTTATTAATTACATCCGGAATATTAGGTCAACTCTAGATAGATAGATAGATAGATAGACAGTTAGATAGAAAGATAGATAGATAGATAGATAGATAGAGATTGATTGATTGATAGATCGATCGATCGATCGATCGATCGATCGATTGATTGAATGCTTGATTGATTGATTGATTGATTGATCGATCGATCGATCGGTCGGTCGATTGATTACTTGATTGATTGATCGATCGATCGATCGATCGGTCGATTGATTAATTGATTGATTGATTGATTGATTGATTGATTGATCGATCTTTATTTTAGAAGAGTTACAAATTGGGCACGCAGACCCGTCTTACATTCGGCCCTTCCAGTTACTCATTTTTCGTTCATCAATAATGCATGATGCATTTACATGGGAAAACAATATTGCCAAATGAATGTTGTAAACATAAACAATGCATATTACCATGTTATGAGACATATCCCCCACACATCCCTCACCCACCACACTTCCACCACGCACACACATCCCCCAAACACAACCACCCAACTATGCACACACCCCATGTCTACCCCCACCCACTCACCAATTTCCACCCACTCATACCCCACATACACACATCTCCCATACCACACACACACATCCCCACCCCACACACACTGGCTCACCCACGCATCCTCCACCCGCCCACCCGCAAACCCCAACCACTCAGCCAAACACAAACCCCAACCACAATTCCCCTACCCACACAAACATCCCCTGCCAATCCACACATTATGTTCCACCCACACACACCCCACCCAAACTTCCCCCACCACACAATTCTCCCACCCATACACACATTCCGCACCCACCCCTACACACATCCCCAACTCACACACACCCCCACCCACACAATCTCCCCACTCACACACACGCCACACCCATCCCCGATCCCACATACACTCATCCACCCACACATCCTCTACACATCCTCCACCTATCCACCTACACACTCCCAATCACCCATCCTCCATCCACTCATCCCTCAACCACATATCACTCCACCCACACACACACTTAGCCGCATCAAATCATACATACACCACCCATACACCCCCCCCCCCACACACACACACACTCCCACCCATACATACATCCCCACACACATCCTCCACCCACGTACTCATACCTCAACCACTCACACATCCTCCACCCACCCATCAACACGTATCTCACCAACCTACCCACCCACATTCACACACCCCCAACCACCCAGCCAAACACACATCCCACACCTGTACACATCCCTCACCCACCCCACATCCCACACACAACCACACCTCTCCCACCCACATACACCTCCCTCACCCACACACACATACCCCACACAACTCCCACCCATTCACACCTCCTCAACCTACAAACACCCTCACCACCCAAACATAAATCCTCCACCCATCCGCACTTACCCCACCCGCACTTACCCCACCTACACACACCCCTACCCAAACAGACATATCCCCTAGCCCTATCCCCACACCCATCACACACCCATCCCCCAACCCATACACATCTCCCATCCCTACAACCCCCACACACCAACACACACACACTACCAACCATCCCAGACACACACACACACACATCCCACACCCACACACATCAATCACCCACCACATCCCTTCACCCATCCACACACATTTCCAACACAAAGCCCTTCCACACATAATCCTCCACACACACATCCTAGACACGCACACACTCACATCCCCCACATACACATTCACATACACATCCTCACCTCTAGACACATACATGATGCCTCACATAATCACTAAAACTAGTCTCTAACCAGACAGACAGACAGACAGACAGACAGACAGACAGACAGACAGACAGACAGACAGACAGACAGACAGACAGACAGACAGACAGACAGACAGACAGACAGACAGACAGACAGACAGACAGACAGACAGACAGACAGACAGACAGACAGACAGACAGACAGACAGACAGACAGACAGACAGACAGACAGACAGACAGACAGACAGACAGACAGACAGACAGACAGACAGACAGACAGACAGACAGACAGACAGACAGACAGACAGACAGACAGACAGACAGACAGACAGACAGACAGACAGACAGACAGACAGACAGACAGACAGACAGACAGACAGACAGACAGACAGACAGACAGACAGACAGACAGACAGACAGACAGACAGACAGACAGACAGACAGACAGACAGACAGACAGACAGACAGACAGACAGACAGACAGACAGACAGACAGACAGACAGACAGACAGACAGACAGACAGACAGACAGACAGACAGACAGACAGACAGACAGACAGACAGACAGACAGACAGACAGACAGACAGACAGACAGACAGACAGACAGACAGACAGACAGACAGACAGACAGACAGACAGACAGACAGACAGACAGACAGACAGACAGACAGACAGACAGACAGACAGACAGACAGACAGACAGACAGACAGACAGACAGACAGACAGACAGACAGACAGACAGACAGACAGACAGACAGACAGACAGACAGACAGACAGACAGACAGACAGACAGACAGACAGACAGACAGACAGACAGACAGACAGACAGACAGACAGACAGACAGACAGACAGACAGACAGACAGACAGACAGACAGACAGACAGACAGACAGACAGACAGACAGACAGACAGACAGACAGACAGACAGACAGACAGACAGACAGACAGACAGACAGACAGGTAGAACGATTTATTCTATGTAGGCCCCAATACACATTCATCAGTTATTGATTAATCGTGTTTGCAGTTGAGAACACTAAACGCGTGTCTTATATATAACAGGAATTGACAACGAATGTCAAGCAAACAACCTATCAGAAGCCATTCTTTTGGAAAACAAGGCTAGCAAATCTTACAGCCAACTCAAGAGTAACCAGGTGGGCTTTCGTTGTCCCGCATCATCAGTTCGTATCCAGACTGGGAAAAGAAGAAGCATCATCTGCTGCAGAAACCAGGCTCCTGCTGTCAAAAGTGAGAAACCTGACGTGTGTCCTAAGGTAATCAGTTAATAAACCCTGATAACACTATGAGCTACTGAAGGTTGCCAATTCATGGTTTTTTCCCCCTCGCTTTGGACTTAAGCATAGTCCATACACGTGCTTCTAGTGTTGTTCTGTGCGGAATTTTGCGTGTGGTCTAGCTTTTTATAATACCAGTGTGAATCGCCATCAGGCGAACTCACTCCGACTTCAGAGGTACTTTTAATGTGCATCCCGAAGTCAAGGACGAGATGTGAAAATGTTAGTTCAACTGACAGTAGTTTAACCCGTTACCTCGATACTAGCACTCCAAATGTTTAAGAACGAGCTTTCATATCCATTTAGCCATGCGTCCTCCGTTACTACTTTAAAACAACATTCAAAAGTGAGTCTTGTTCTGATGCTGATGCAGGGTGTAACTGAGGGTCTTGACAAGTGACAAGTTTTGACAAGTTACAAGTTTTGACAAGTGACACGTCATTTCCTCTGCAGCTTCTCTTACCAGAAGACACCGAACCAAGTTCATTAAACCAAACTAAGTCTAGAACCATCACGGCTCCAAAAAATACCAATGTAATACCACCACTATTATAATACCCCACAACACAAGGGTGCAGTCACGTGTGAGGCAACCAGGACTGCAAGAGCTGTGAAAAAAAGGCAGAACAAAAAAACCACTGCATTAAATCCTCCTCCAGAAACGTAAAGCAATCTTTGTCCACATTGTCAAAGAACATTTCGAGCCAAAATAGGCCTTATCAGCCATCTTAGAACTCACGGCTCCATACTTTCAACCTCACTGGATGAAATGAATGGTCATCATCATTCTTGATGGACAAACAACAGAGCCCCACAACAGTGCGGTGTTCTTTGGTGACACAATCTTCTAATATGGCCCATTGGCGCATAGATCCACAAATAACTTGGGCCAAGCTATTCTATCATTTGCTAGTTTCCTCCGTGCTCCCCCATACTCTCCTTTTAATTCTTTTCCCTGGGTATTCTAAAGCCCTCTATATTTCTTTTACCTTTGGCCATTGTTCAAATATAATGCTAGACACAGTAAACGACTAAATATATTACACATTCCGAAACCAAGGATAAACTTATACAAAACAAGCTTAGCGTAATCCGCAGCTCAGCTGTGGAACAATCTTCCACAAGAAATCAAAGACATCACCAATCCCTATTCATGCAATCGCAAATTATGCTAACACTATCTCAGTACAGATTAACTTCCCCCTTAATAATAATAATAATAATAATAATAATAAAAATAATAATAATAATAATAATAATAATATTCTTCCGCGTTTCCGTCCTGTTTCAGGATATTGTGGTCAACACCAGCATCTTTCAGCTGTATGTTGATTCCTAGGCTAGATTACGCTCATCAGCACGCCTCGACTTTCTGAGCGACCGGCTCCATACTCTCATAAGCCACTGGCGCGACTCGAACCACTTCTAATTCTCGTGCGCTCACGTCAACCAGAGAGTATTCGGGGTTAACGGAGAAAGCTGCTATCCCTCGGCAAGAAAGCCGGCAATAATAATAATAATAATAATAATAATAATATTAATAATAATATCCCTAGTGTAACAGCCACTCCCCTTTTGGTAGACCAGTATGTTCACCTTCCCTCCGCTAGCCTACGGGACACCCTTGAGCAAGGTGGAGTGCCCATTTAGCCCCCCCCCCCCAACAGGGTAACGTGAAGCCATGTGAGCAGGTGGTGGATTGGACTTGGGAGCAGCCGACAGATAGTTGTTGGTTATGGTTTCAAGTCAGTGACGGTTGGCAGAGGATATCTCAGTTGAGACAATGGCTACGGTCATCCGATCAGTATGGTCACTGCCAGGAAGGAAGAATGGTAGATTTCCCTCCTTATTGATTCCCGGGCAGAGGAGGTTCGTCAGCCTTAGTTGGTATCTCTTCTAAGAGAGGGAAGTCTAAATCTCAAACCTTCGCTGCCTTGCGGGTATACCCATATGGGAAAGGCTTCGGGAGTAAACCCTGAGGACAAATCCGGAGATGGAGTCCCTAAGTCAGTTCCATGTTGTAAACAACATAGTTCTGGCAACTCCTGCACGGCACCGATGCCAAGTTGCATTGGCTACTGCCTTTCCTTTGGTCAACATCGGCGACGTGGTGAGGGGGAACCTGCTACTGGGAAACAGCTGGTTCTCCGATTTCCATTGCCCAGGCTTGTGCCCTGAAGAGGTCACTTCAGCACCGCGTAAAGCGGTGACACAACACGGGAGCAGCATTTGCCGGTTATAAGTCTTAATGCTCGATTGGCGTAGAGCAAAGCGCCAGGGGCTACTTCCGACGGTGGGAGAGATCATCGTATCTCACTAGACAGCTACCGCCCGCCTAAGCTGCGTAGTCCCCAGTCAATAAAGTGTTATCTCGCCACGGTTCATCTACTCCTGAGGGTGTGTGGAGCTTAGGGGAAAATCCTGACACATGGACCGCAATCTATACACCTAGCAACAAGAAAAGAAAAAAAAACCAACCGGCCCTAAGGCTGGGAACATGGAACGTAAGAACCATGACCCCTGGCATCTCAGACGATCTAAACGAGATTGTGGATGCCCGAAAAACTGCCGTGATAAACAACGAACTACTAAGACTGGGGATAGACATTGTCGCCCTGCAAGAGACCAGACTCCAAGAATCTGGAAGCATCAAGGAGAGGGATTTCACTTTCTACTGGCATGGCAAGCCGTGCGGAGAGACCAGCGAGCATGGAGTTGGCTTCGCTATCAGAAACAAGCTTCTTAATTCCATCCTACCACCAAGTGATGGCACTGAAAGAATACTGAAGCTCCAACTCTAGACAGAGGCAGGCCAAGTTAGTATTATAAGCGTTTACGTCCCACCACTAACTGCAGCATCATAATCTAAGGACAAGTTCTATGACGACCTTAGCAAAGAAGTCAGTGAAACACCAGAGAAACAACATATTTTTATCCTGGGGCATTGAAATGCCAGGGTTGGCTCCGACCACAAATCTTGGCCTTCATGTCTAGGACAGTTTGGCGTTGGGAAGATCAATGACAATTGACAACGTCTCTTGGAATTCTGCAGCCACCATAATCTGTGCGTGACCAACACCTTCTTTGACACAAAACCTCAACACAAGGTGTCATGGAGGCACCCCAGATCAAAGAACTGACACCAACTCGACCTGGTGCTCACTAAACGCAGCAACATCAGTAATGTACGGCTGACTCGCAGCTATCATAGTGCTGAATGCGACACCGATCATTCACTCGTCTCCAGCAAGGTGAAGATAAAGCCCAAGAGAATCTACAGAAGCCGAACAGAAGGAAGACCACGCATTGACACCAGTGGCACTCAAAATAAAGAGAAGGTCAACAAATTCATGCAGGCTCTAGCAGATACTCTGCCTGGACCCACAAACGGAAATTCCACCGTGAGGTGGAGTCATTTTCGCGACACTATCTACAATACAGCCCTATCAACATTTGGCAAGAAGCAAACTAAGTCAACCGACTGGTTTGAAGCACACTCTGAAGAGATGCTCCCAGTCCTGGAGATAAAGAGACATGCATTCTCAATGTATAAAACATCACCTTCATAGAAAACACTGCATGCATTGCGAACGGCCAGAAATAGAGTACAACAGATGGCAAGAAGATGTGCGAACAGGTACTGGCTACAGCTCTCTGCTCAAATTTAAACTTGTGCAGACACAGTAAATATAAGAGGAATGTACGAGGGCATCAAGCAAGCTGTCGGTCCATCAAAAAATAAGATGGCCCCTTTACGATCAACTGAGGGGGTAATCATAAAAGATCGAGAGAAACAAATGGATCGCTGGGTAGAACACTACTCAGAGCTATACTCAGTGGATAACACTGTCAGCGAAGAAGCTCTGGAAGCCATCGATCAACAGTCCGCCATGCATGCCTTGGATAACGAACCTTGCCTCACAGAAATCAGCGAAGCACTAGACTCTCTCAAATCCGGCAAGGCACCTGGAAAAGATAGTATTCCACCTGAAATTTTAAAATGTAGCAAAGAAACAATCATCCCAGAACTGTATGCAATATTTCAGCTCTGCTGGAGAGAAAAATCAGTACCACAAGATATGAAAGACGCAAACATTGTTACCCTTTATAAAAACAAAGGTGACAGAAGCGACTACAACAACTATCGCAGCATTTCCCTACTCAGAATTACAGGCAAGATTTTTGCCAGAGTAATCCTTAAAAGATTACACATTCTTGCTGAAAGAATCTACCCCGCATCGCAGTACGGATTTAGACCCAACAGATCCACCATCGATATGCTTTTCTCACTCCGGCAGCTCCAAGAGAAGTGCAGAGAACAGAGGAAGCCATTATATATTGCCTTCATCGACCTCACAAAGGCATTTGACCTCGTGAGCAGAAGCGGCCTTTTTAAGGTCCTTGAAAATGTTGGATGTCCACCCACCCTTCTTAGTCTCTTGAAATCATTCCACGAAAACATGCAGGGGACCATTTTATTTGACGGCTCAACATCCCAGTCATTCAGCATCAGCATCGGAGTAAAGCAGGGCTGCATGCTTGCTCCTACACTCTTTGGTATCTTCTTCGCTGCTCTCTTAAGGCAGGCATTTGGGACTGCCACTGAAGGCATATACCTCCACACAAGATCTGATGGCAAACTTTTTAACCCATTAAGACTCAAGGCAAAGACCAAAATAAGATCAAGATGCGTAAGAGAACTACTTTTTGCAGATGATGCAGCACTGACTACTCATACAGCAGAAGATCTCCAAAGGCTGATAGATCGTTTTGCAGCCGCCTGCAAAGACCTTGGGCTCACCGTTAGCCTAAATAAAACACAGGTGATGGAACAAGATGCTGGTGCGCCTCCGTCAATCAAAATTTCTAATTACGAATTGAAGGTCATCCACGTGTTTTGTGTATTTGGGGTCGACAATATCAGATAATCTTTCATTAGAGACAGAAATCGACAGACGCATTGGAAAGGCAGCCACAACATTTTCCAGGCTAGCTAAAAGAGTTTGGGAGAATAATAGACTAACAGAGCGTACAAAGGCTCAAGTATATAAAGCTTGTGTTGTTAGCACACTAATCTGGACCCTGTACTCAAGACAGGAAAGGAAGTTGAATTCCTTCCACATGAGATGTCTGAGACGTATCCTGTGCATAACATGGAAAGACCACATAACAAACAAACAGGTGCTTGAAAGAGCAGATATTACCACAGTGCACTCCCTCCTCAAGCAGAGACGCCTCCGGTGGCTGGGCCACGTATCTCGAATGGAGGATGAACGTATTCTCAAAGATGTCCTTTACGGAGAACTAGATACGGGAAAGAGGCTAACCGGAAGACCCCAAATGCGATATAGGGATGTGTGTAAACAAGATATGAAAACCATTGGAATAGATCCAGACACGTGGGAGAGAGTTGCAACAGACAGATGCTCCTGGAGAAGAAATGTACAAAACGGACTGGTGCTCTTTGAGCGCAATCTGATACAACAAACTGAGGATAGGCGGCACAGGCTCAAAGCGCAGTCACTTACTGCGGGACTTGCCTCGTCTTACAGATGCGGAAACTGTGACAGGGATTGTCACTCTCGCATTGGACTATACAGTCACCAGCGGTGCTGCCATGCACCTCCCAAGCGGCACACCTCTATAGTCCTTCAGGACTGAAAGAGGCCTACTACCACTATGTTCACCAAAGCTAATGACAATTGCCACATTATTCCTTTTAGTGAGTTATTTAGAATTGATGTTTGCATTTTCCACATGCTTTTATAATGTATATCGTTTCTTTTTTTGTTTTGTTATTTTTGTTGTTCTCAGTTAGCCTCGAATGACGTGTGAATGAAATAATGTATGAAAGAGAGTGATAGAAGGGCTGAATGTTAGACAGACCTGCGTGCCTAATTCTTAACCATTTGAAAATAAAGTATATTCGTTGGTCGTTCCTTCGTTCTTTAACTCTGTGGGGTATAACATGTACGTCTTTACCTACCCCTTGATTCCCTGGAGTCTGTCGTGTTCCTACGTTAAGCTCCGCATGGGTGATTCTTACATAACATTTTAATAGATATGATGTAATTTAAAGTGTATGATCCTTTCGAATTTAACACTTAGAGGATGAAAAGAAGTAAGTGGGATTTAGCACATAATTCTCAGTTAACTTCTACTAGGTCAGTTTGGATTGGTAGGAAAAGAGAGGACCGATTCATTGGCTTATAGGGCAACTACATCCTCTGGTGGATAAAATAGCACATACGGTGTTGAGAAAATATGAGGACAATTTAAAACACTCTCTTCTACAATCCACAAAACAAACAAAATAACCTGGAGATCTAAAACTGCTTATGTACTCGAGTCCTCCTCGAGCCGATATGTTTAGATAAATAAAAATAAACATGACTCTGAGGTTAGTTAGTTGCATATCCTTTACAGGACTTATCAGTCACCTCGAGCATTTTTTGGCTGTTTGTGATTCCAGGGCAAGGTTACGTTCAGTAGTTTGCCATTGCTTTCTGAACAGTGGGAACTCATACCATTGTATAGAAACCAAGGCAAGACTGTTTGCTTCCAAATCACCTGCACATGTGTTTCGAATGCTGTTCTCAGAATTACAAGAATCACGGACAGCCAAACAATGCTGGGGTGGCTGCTACGTCCTCTAAAGGATAGGCAACTAACTAACTCTCACCAATAATTACCAACTGTCTTGTTTAGTGGCTTGGTTTATTTAAACAAAGATGTCATAGACAACATATATATAACTGTGCACTATGTATCTGGCGAGATGCAGTGAACTATGCAAAGCAATAAACTGTGCATCCTTTTCTTTAGTACCTCTTTGTGTAAACTAAGGGAATACATTGTTTTGAATGTTGTATTTTCTCTTTTCCATTTAAAAAATAAAAATTAAGGATTGTTATATTTTCATTTTCCGTTAACAAATACCCGAGTTGTGCTGGTAATTGTTTGTATTTGTTTCATTCATTGCGTTTAAATGTAATGCACGAACATCACAAACATAATTATCAATAGGCTTTACTACTACAAAATTGAGGGCCTTTCATTCAATATTTTGGCAAGCAGGTAATGACAAACAACATAAAAATTAACAATACTTATGTCAAGAAAGATACTTACCTGAATATTAAATAACAAGAGATGTTTGCATTATTCTTAATACAAAATGAGAGTCAACATTTCTACCTATTATTTTCAAATATTGAAATATAGTTTTGAAAAACATGTTGGAAATTGCAATTTATTATTTTAGATACAATAGATACTAATATAAAGACTTTACTAAGCCAACCTACGTCTTACGGTTTTTTATATTCGCATATCCTTTACAGGACATTGCTGTCAACATCACCATCTTTCAGTTGATTGTTGGTTTCTTGGCAAGATTCCGCTCAGTATTTGCCATTGCTTTCTGAGCGACAGGCTCACATACCCCGTAAGTTACTGACGCTGCGAGAAACGTATTATGTTAGGTGTTTCATAAGTGTTTCACAATCTCCAACATACCGATTCGAGGGTTCGACTTCAGCCGCACAGAATTTGCAAGCCGACTGCTTTGCATTGACTTCAATGGTATAATGGAAGGTTGTTACAACCGCAGTTGAAAACTACTGAACGTAAAATGGTCTAGTAAGTCACCACCAGTCAAGAAATGCTGGGGTTGATTAAGACATCCTGTAAAGAACACGCGACAACCATTTTAAACTAATGTTATGCTTGATACTTTACTCCAGGAGACCTTAATATGCGGCGGCCTCTTTGCCAGAGCGACAATGATTGCTCCGGGCTACAGAAATGTTGTCGTGCCTGTGGCAATTTTATTTGCTCCGACCCAGAAGGAGCAAGTGGGTGTGCTAATGTCAAATGTAGTATTGGTAAGTACATGTAACCACACATGACCGCGCGCGTACGAACACACACACACACACACACACACACACACACATACATACATACACAAACACACACACACACACACACACACATACACAAACACACACACACACACACATACACACACATACACACACACACACACACATACACACACACACACACACACACACACACACACATACACACACACACACACACACACAGGTATACTGCGGAATTTATCTCCGTACGCCTTCATGTAATTCCTCTTCTACACGGTGCTTGCAAAGTCTCACTACTCTTTGCATGTGAAACACATTTGAAAAAAAACAATGCTTTCCTTCGTTGATAACACAATTCTATTTGAAGTGCAAAGAATTACTCCAGCAGACGACAACCGCTCGCTGCATATTGCTTCACGGTGGAATGTGGAGCACATATTTTGATGACATCATGTACTTCATTTTTCAAATTTGTTCTACATACAAAGTGTAGTGAGACTTCACAAACGCCTTGCAGTTTTATAATTTGAGTAAACTGAAGAGCTTGCTTTTGTTGAGCATCGTCAATGCATAATCTAAAGTATAAATATACAATAAATGAGAAAATAAAGGGTACTTCAACTTTAATTCACCGCAACAGACGTCACGAGGCTATATTTAGCTTTAGCAGCTATATATAGCGTAGTTAGCAGCTATATATAGCACTGGCGGGGTATCTCCGTTCAATGAAAGTTTTTTTCAGTGCGTGTCATATCGCGAAAAAGGAGCGGCGAACGGTAACACAGTGTGTGTAGTACATTTTTACGTTGGCTTTCTGCAGTCATGAATTTTATTGAACTGACAGCAGCTATCCACGACAAGCAGAGTTGTGTTACCTTTCTGCAGAAACATGGCATATTACATTCTGAAAGACGTTGCTCTGGTCATCATGTCATGGTGCTTTCGCTGAGTGAACGTCAGGACAGATGGAGATGCCATCAATCGGGATGTCGACAGGACATCCCGCTGAGACAAGGCACATGGCTGGAAGGCTCGCGTCTGCCGTACAGACAAATCATTCTGTTTGTGTACTAGTGGTCTCATGAGTTGACTAGCATTTCATTTTGCCAGCTGGAGTTGGAGATGTCACAGACAGCTAGTATTGATTGGAGTAATTACCTACGGGAGGTTTGTGCCAACACACTTTTAGTCAATCCTGCAGTGATAGGAGGGCCAAATACCACTGTTGAGATTGATGAGAGCCTATTTACAAGGCGCAAAAATCACGTGGGACGAAGTTTTCCACAACAGTGGGTTTTTGGTGGCATCTGTCGTGAAACAGGCGACTGCTTCATGTTCTGTGTTCCAGACAGAAAAGCAGCAACGCTATTGCCACTTATCAGCACACACATTCGGCCTGGCACAACAGTAGTCTCCGACCTCTGGCGTGCATACGGGGAAATTAGAAATATTCCCGGTTTGACGCATCTCACCGTCAACCACTCTGAAAACTTTGTGGACCCCACCACCGGTGCACATACTCAATGCATCGAGCGCATGTGGAGAACGGCCAAGGAGAGAAACAAGAGGCAGAATGGAACACACAGGCATCTACTCGATTCCTACATGTGCGAATTCATGTGGCGTCGTCGCACTAAATGTGCTGGCCTAGATGTGTTCAACACCATTCTAGCTGACATTGTTCGATTCTGGCCACCCCAACAATAGTCTGCAGTCTGGCCACCGCCGCAACACTAGTCTGCAGAATATGATTGATTGTCAACTCATGCATACAGCAGTATCATCCAGCAATGGGCCTTTTTCAGGGCCACTAGAAGAATGCCATAACGGGCCCTTTTCAGGGTCACAAATTAGCACACAATAACAGCCCCTAAGTGTGCACAAGAGTATACAACCACTGAAATATTCAGGTCAACTCACACACATAACTAAACCATTTGCTGCACACCGACTACATTGCACACCGAGATACAGCGCGAATAAGGGGACTCCAGGATATGACGTGTGCCCTGGAATTCCCTCTGGAATTCCCTTTGTTTGCGGTGAATTAAAATTGAAGTACCAAATAAAGTAACTTCATTATGTACCTGAAAATATAACACGATTCTAGCTATAGTTAAGATTGTATTTCTGTGATTTGTCTTAGGGCAAGAGTGTATAATGAGTCCAGCTCCCTGTCCCCCAGGGACAGACTGCGATCAAGCTCAGATTCCGACATGTGTCACCAAACGCTGCGGGTAAATCTGTGAGGAAGCAACTAAAGGGTAGGTGCAGTACTAGAGAGACAGACGTGAACATATACTTATGGCGTTACACACGCAGTATGGAGGATGTGCTGGGAAGTATATATGTTTCGGGAACTACTGGAGAATGATTGAAATATATGTATATATATATCATCATCATCATCATCATCATCATCAAGTGCCCTGCCAGCTGGCGTTGGCGTTCATGGCTCTGCACGGATCTCGGTCTTTGATTTTCTGGATCAACTCTGCTGCTGATATTCCTCCGTGCCACCGTTTCAATTCATCCAGCATCATTTCTCTCGGTCTGCCTCTGCCTCTCTTCACCTCGATCTTTCCAGTTGTCACGATGTTCTCCAAAGCCTCTCTTCTCGTTACGTGACCAAGAGAGTTGTTTGTCTCTTTCTTATTGTTGTATATAGTGTTCTAGTTTCATTAGCCTGTTTCAGGCAGTCGTTGTTAGTTACTCTGGCAATCCAAGGAATTCTCAACATTCGTCTCAGGAACCACGTCTCTGTTGCTTCTAATTTCTTCTTAATTTGTTCATTTATATTCCAAGATTCACTGCCATACAGCAAAACTGGTTCTACATAGCATTTCAGCACTTTTTTTTTCTTACATTCAGTGATAGTGACTTATTGCACAAGATACTCTTCATTTTCTGAAATGTGGCCTTTGCCTGCCCTATTCTGCTCTTAATCTCTGTTGTATATCTTCCATCTGATGTTATAAATGTCCCTAGGTATCTAAAATTATCCACTTGGTTAAGAATTTTTCCTTCTATTTCTATTTCACATTTTGGTGTTCCCATTTTCTTTGATATCACCATTGTTACTGTTTTCTTGATATTCAAGGAGAGTCCTTTCCTTGCACTCTCTGTTACTACAGTGTCCAACAATTGTTGTAGGTCTGTTGAATTATCCGCCACCAATACTGTGTCATCTGCATAGCGTATATTATTTATATTATAACCTCCAACTAGCATTCCTGGCATCTCTTTGATCTCTCTCATTTTACTTCGCTATATAGGGAGAAGAGATCGGGTGACAAGACTCATCGCTGTCAGTAATCCTACCTTTATGTGTTCGTAACCACCCTCTTTATTTCCCATTTTAATTGCTGCTACTTGGTTCCAGTAAATATTCTTTATTATTCTTAAATCTTTCCCATCAGTGTTGATATCTTCCAATATTTTAATCAGCTCCTCATGTTTTATATATATATATATATATATATATTTATAAAACAAAGTGTATGTATGTAAATATGTATGTATATATGTATGTATGTAAATATGTATGTCCTTTATTTGTTCGCGAACGGCCCATCCGATTGAGATGAAATTTTCTACACGCCTTCCTTTCATTCCAGAGCTGTCAACTGTCATAGTTTTTTTTTCTTCTTCCTCCTCCTCCCTCCTCCCCTTCCCAAAATACGTACGTAAATATATGATGATGATGATGAAAGAATCCCCGAACCAAAACGCTAGGGAAAGGGAAGAAAATGACGTGACTACACAGAATCGTCACACGGCAATCATCATCATCAAGTGCCGTGCCAGCTGGCGTAGGCGTTCATGGCTCTCCGTAGATCTCAGTCTTTGGTTTTTTGGATCAACTCTGCTGCTGATATTCCTCCATGCCACGGCAATATCAATAACAATTCATCTTTTTATGTGTAAGGAAGTTATCTACAGTCGTGTAGAAGGGAAGAACTAGACGAGTATGAATTCGGAATGGCGAACTCTCTCCTCCTCTCTTCTCCTCCCTCCTCCTCCCTCTACCTCCTCCCTCCACCCTCCTCCTCTTCTTCCTCCCTCTCATCCCTCTCCCGACTCCCTCCTCCTTCTCCCTCTTCCTTCTCCCTCTTCCTCTCCCCTCCTCCTCCATCCTCCTCCCTCCTACTCCCTCCGCCTCCTCCCCCTCCTCCCTCATCTTCCCTCCTCCTCCCTCTCCCTCCTTATCCCTCCTCCTCCTCCTGCCTCCCTCCTCCTCCTCCTGCCTCCTTCTCCCTCATCATCCTCACTCCTCCTTCTCCCTTCTTCTCCCTCTTCCCTCTTCCTCCTCCTCCTACCTCCTCCCTCCTCCTCCCTCTACCTCCTCCTCCTCCCTCCACCCTCCTCCTCCCTTCTCCTCCTCTTCCTCCTCCCTTTCCTTCCTCCTCCTCCTCCCTCTACCTCCTCCTCCCCCTACCTCTTTCCTCCTCCCTCCTCCTCCTCTTCCACCTCCCTTTCCTTCCTCCCCTCCTCATTCTCCCTCCTTCCTCTCCCTCCTTCCTCCTCCTCCTTCCTTCTTCTCCCTCTGCCTCCTCCCTCCTCCTATCCCCTCCTCCTCCCTCCTTCTCCTCCTCTCCCCTCCTCCTCCTCCTACCCTCTTCCTCTTCCCCTCCTCCCTCTCCCTCCTCCATCCTCCTCCTCCCTCTTCCTCCTTCCTCCTCCTCCCTCTTCCTCCCTCACCCTCCTCCATCCTCCTCCTCCCTCTTCCTCCTCCTTCTTCCTCCTCCTTCCTTCTCCTCCCTCCTCCTCCCTCTTCCTCCTCCTCCTACCTCCTCCCTCCTCCTCCTCTCTCCTCCCTCCTCCCTTTTCCTCCCTCCTCCTCCCTCTACATCCTCCCTCCTCCTCTCCACTCTTCCTCCTACCCTCTTCCTCTTCCACACCTCCCTATCCCTCCTCCTCCCTTCACATTCCTCCTCCTCCCTCTTCCTCCTCCTCCGTCCTCCTCCTCATCCCTCCTTCTCCCTCCTCCTCCTTCTTCCTCCCTCCTCCTCCCTCCTCCCCCTCCTCCTTCCTCCTCCTCCCTCCTCCTCCTCCTCCTCCTCACTCCTCCTCCCTCTACCTCCTCCCTCCTCCTCCCTTCACATTCCTCCTCCTCCCTCTTCCTCCTCCTCATCCCTCCTCCTCCCTTCTCCTCCTCCCTCCTCCTCCCTCTACCTCCTACTCCCTTCACATTCCTCCTCCTCCCTCTTCCTCCTCCTCCCTCCTCCTCCTCATCCCTCCTTCTCCCTCCTCCTCCTTCTTCCTCCCTCCTCCTCCTCCTCCCTCCTCCCCCTCCTCCTTCCTCCTCCTCCCTCTCCTACTCCTCACTCCTCCTCCTCCCTCCTCCTCCCTCTACCTCCTCCCTCCTCCTCCCTTCACATTCCTCCTCCTCCCTCTTCCTCCTCCTCCCTCCTCCTCCTCCCTCCTCCTCCTCTCTCCTCCTCCCTCCTCCTCATCACTCCTCCTCCCTCCTCCTCCTTCTTCCTCCCTCCTCCTCCTCCCTCCTCCCCCTCCTCCCTCTCCGCCTCCTCCCTCCTCCTCCTCCCTCTACCTCCTCCTCCTCCCTCCTCCTCCCTCTACCTCCTCCCTCCTCCTCCCTTCACATTCCTCCTCCTCCCTCTTCCTCCCTCCTCCTCCTCTCTCCGCCTCCCTCCTCCTCCTTCTACCTCCTCCCTCCTCCCTCCTCCTCCCTTCACATTCCTCCTCCTCCCTCCTCCTCCTCCCCTCCTCCCCCTCCTTCTCCTCCTTCTCTCTCCTCCTTCTCCCTCTTCCTCCTCCCTCTTCCTTTTCCCTCCGCCTCCTCCCTCCTCCTACTCTCTCCTCCTCCCTCCTCCTCCCTCCTCCTCCCTCTCCTCCTCCTGATCCCTTCTCCTCCTGCGTTCTCCTCCTCCCTCCTTCTCCCTCCTCCTCCCTCTTCCTCCTCCCTCCTCCTCGCCTCCTCCTCCACACTACTCCTCCCACCTCCTCCTAATCCCTCCTCCTCCCTCCTATTCCTCCCTACTCCTCCTGTCTCCTCCCTCCTCCTCCCTCCTCTTCCCTCCTCCACCTCCCTCTTCCTCCTCCCTCCTCCATTTACCCAATACAGACAGACAGTCAGACAGATAGTCGGGAACGGGATCTTATATGACTACTTATATAATTTAAATGAGATGCTCTCCACCATGGGCTGGGCCGGGTCAGGCAGACAGACAGACAGATAGATAGATAGACAGACAGACAGACAGACAGACAGACAGACAGACAGACAGACAGACAGACAGACAGTCGGGAACGGGAACTTATATGACTACTTATATGAATTAAATGAGATTCTCCCCACCAGGAGTTGGGCGATGCCGGGCCGGGTCAGACAGACAGACAGATAGATAGTCGGAACGGGAACTTATATGACTACTTATATGAATTAAATGAGAGTCTCCCCATCAGGGTCTGGGCGAAGACGGGCCGGGTCAGACAGACAGACAGACAGATAGACAGACAGACAGACAGATAGTCGGTAACGGGAACGAGAACTTATATGACTACTTATATGAATTAAATGAGATGCTCCCCACCAGGGTCTGGGCGAAGCCGGGCCGGGTCAGCTAGTATATATATATATATATATATATATATATGTCAGTCTTGCATAACACAAGACTAGTAGCTCGTTTTCTGGCAAGTGTGAAGTAATATCAAACTATCAAATCACACGAAGTGAATATCCGAAAGTATTATTCACACGCTTTATTGACGCGCTGCATTAATTATCGCACAAACATCGCGCACTGACAATCTATAGCAATCATTTCAACATGAACAAGATCACTACAATACATAATAATACATGCAAGCAATAAACATCTCACTTACAGTTAAACTATACAAGCATTCGACTCAGTCTTCCACTGTCGTACAGGCTAGCTCTCAAGGCAGATTCAAACTCAACTCGCATTCCCTTGCGACCTGTCCGTTCAACGATCTAAGCCCGTCTCCCAGTTCTGGCGGCTTACACGCTTACACGCTCGCGTCAGCTGGTGTCCCCTGCACGGTTCACGGGGTGAACTCAATTGCTGTGCGTGGCTACCTATCCGGGTAACGACGCCGCGTTCTCTCTGCCGTGTTTAACATTACTCAGGGTTGCGTGTTGTTATGTTGTCTGGCGTTGGTACAGACAACGCGTCGCAACCTCGGATGTGAGACCTTGACACTCTCCACACTCCTTTTCCATGAAAGGATTTCCTTACATGTATAATATATCTCTAGGTGTTCTTAAACATGTCAAAGTCGAACATTATACATTAACAATTATCATAAATATATACAGGTGAATAGTCAACAATATGTATACACCACTTATGTTGCACTATGAAGTACAACAGTCAAGTACAATCTATTTAATGGGCATTACCTCGCTGTGCCCCAGCTAGTCCGGTAGGTATCGGCTAAACTGGCCCCTACCTCACAACCAAGAACAAAAATACTAAAATAATCAGGTCAAGCCGTGAGCATCTCCCTCTGACATGACTCCTCCATCAGACCTCTATTTAGAGTTTCTAATGAAGGTCAACAGTTTTGGCAATATACTGTCCATATCTAAACGATGTTACATTGACATGTTATTTATCAAGCACACATGTTAATGGTTACAATACATATTTACATATCATCAACAATTTAGAATAATGTCCCCTGGTTATTATACAAAAAATTTAGGAACAATAATTTATCGTCGTTTACAAGACATAAATTACAATTGCAAACTCATTTCTTAGTGTAATAATTTGATCCTTATTGACAAATGTGCACAAAAAGTCACGTTTGTAAAGAAGCAATCAAGTTATGATGCTGAGATTACATCCTATACAAATCAACATATCCAATTCCGTATATGGGAATATTTTAAATCACATTTTAATACAACGTCATACATTTATATACTTTTAATAATATGCAAAAACTCGGAAGTATACAGCTGTATTATTACATGTGTTGTGATGTCATTCAAACAAAGCTGGTCCGTTCTGGATGAATCTTCTATAAACGGAGTAGTAGTTGTTACTATCAGCTGTTGGATCATCTCTTCCGTCTTTTGCTCGGATTGTACTGTCGCATTCATCTTTCGTACCTTGTTAAAACGACTTGGGCACCTCGGTCTGGATACTTTAGGATTACCTCACGTTTTAGTGGCTTGGTAACTTTTTGGATCCTGTAGTGTTGTCCCGTGACACTTCTCCGTAGTGTCTGGTTGTTATAATATTTATTTACAATAATAATTATATTCTTTCTCATATCTCACAGTTATACAACACATTAGTTTACATAATACTGATTTCATTCTTTCACATATCTCACAATTATACACGCATTCATTCGCATGATAATAATAAGAATCACAATATGTACATAAATTATATACATTGGGAGATACAATCTTCCCCATCACAATGGTGTACACAGCGTTACTGACACATTGTCGCAATTGGCTGTGGTACTGAGCACTATCTACGTTGCAGTTTTATACACCCTCTGCACTGTGCTCTGGTGTCGACTGGGTATTAGGTTCGTTGTATGGACATGTCGACAAAAGGTCTGCAAGACAGTTTTGTGAACCTTTTATGTGGTTAACCTCATAGCTATAGTCCTGCAGAAGAAGGGACCATCTTGCCACCCTGCTGTTACTAGGCGTTCCTCTGGTAACAATTGTCAGCGGAGTATTATCTGTTTCAATAATGAAATGTTTGCCTAACAAAAATCTAGAAAGTTTACGTACCGAAAATACCATGGCAAGAGCCTCGAGTTCCGGTGTACTGTAATTTCGTTCGCTGGTGTTCAGTTTTCGAGAGACGTAGTATACTGGGTACAAGATTTGGTCGTGTTCTTGGAGAAGCACACCTCCAATGGCTACGGAGCTCGCATCACATCTTAATCTAAAAGTAATATTCAAATTTGGCAATTTCAAAATAGGTGATTTCGAAAAATATGAAAGAATTTTCGTAAATGCTGGCCTTAAACATTCACTGTTTACAATCACATTAGGGTGTTTATTTGTTAGTAGATCAGTGAAACATTTGGTCAATTCAGCAAAGTGAGGAATAAACTGTCTATAATAGTTTAACAGGCCTAACACACTTCGCAACTGTTTCTTAGTTGTCGGAAGCGACAATTTCAAAATTCTGGACATGATGTTATCGTCAGTTGATATAAAGCCATTTGAGATCTTATAGCCCAAAAATGAAATTTCCTGAAAGGCTATATCCACTTTGGAAGGTTTTACAGTCAGTCCATGATGTCTAATTCTGTCAAATGTCTGCTGTAGTGCTGTTATGTGCTCTGTCATGTCCTTTGTGTGTATGCAAATGTCGTCCATGTACCAAATGATGTTAGCAATGTCTGTCAAAAGAATTCTTGTCATTCTGACGAAGGTCGCTGGTGCATTGACTAATCCGAAAGGTAGTTTACACCATTCGTATAAACCCCAAGGTGTGGCAAATGCAGTCAGATGTATACTATCAGGATGTACAGCTATCTGCCAGTAGCCTTTTGTCATGTCAAGTTTAGTAAAATAACGTGAGTCAGATAGTTCAGTCAAAATGTCTTCACAGTTGCTCATTGGTTCTAAATCCACCTGTGTAATACTGTTGAGTTTACGATAGTCCACCCAAAGTCTAATAGTGTTGTACTTTTTGCGTACCAAAACTATTGGTGAACAGAAATGAGATTGTGAACGTCGAATGATATGATTTGTTTCTAAATCAATGATTTCTTGATGAAGTTTTTCTTTATAGTGTATAGGGATGGAATATGGTCTACACTTAATAGGAACGTCAGATGTTAAGATGATTTGGTGTTGCACTAAATCTGTCTGTCCTGGGCTGTCAGAAAAGATCGTCCTGTAGTCTTGTATCAGTTGTCTGCAACTGTCAGTTTGTGTCTGAGTCAGTTTAGGATTTACCTTAATGTCTTGTAAGTTGGTCGTCGTGTCAAGACCTGGTGTCGGTATCTCGTCAGTGTCGTTGTCGTCCGTCTGGTCCACTATGGAGGTGCTTGCTGCAGTCTCTACTTGTTCCTCTTGCCTGTGGTGATATGGTTTGAGCATGTTAATATGGAAAATCTTATGTTTGTCCCTAACTGCAATCTCGTAATCTACCGTCGAAATTTGTCGTAGCACTTTGAACGGTCCTTGCCATGAGTCAGTTAGGAGATGTCTATCACTTGGCAAAAGAAGAAGCACGTCCTGTCCTGGCGTCAGTGTAATAGTTCTATTTCCTCTGTTCGCATATTGTCGGTAAATAGCTCCTGATTTTTGGAGAGCTTCTTTGGTTAATATACATGATTTCATAATTCTATCATGTTACATGTTCATATGGTGAAATGGGTATAGACACAGTTGTACTTCCAGTCAACACAGATTCATACAGAGATAATGGGCCGCGTGGTTGTGCACCATATAACATTTCGAATGGTGAGAACCCAGTGCTGGAATGGGGCACTTCCCTATATGCAAACAAAATGGCAGGCAGATAAGTATCCCAATCTTCAGAATGTTCTTGGGTTACCTTAGAGAGCATATGTTTCATATCGCCATTAATCTTTTCTACTATACCGGTCGAATGTGGGTGATATGGACTGTTGAAGCATTGTTTAACACCCAACATTTTGGTAAATGCTTGTGTAGCCGAGGAAATAAATTGGCTACCCCGATCTGAAAGGATGGTATCAGGGAATCCTACCATCGCAAAAATATGAAAGAACACTTCCATGATGTCGTTGGAAGTTATGTTCTTCATTGGAATCGCTTCTGGCCAGCGAGTACATAGATCAATGAGTGTTACAATGTATCTATTACCTTTATCTATGACTTGCGCACTTCTATCGGCATGTTCACATTCGCTTCAAACTCGGACAAAAAAATTTATACGTTCGCATTTGATTCAAAACCCGGACGAAAGCCTCCACATTCGCACTTGTCAGAGTCTTGCATAACACAAGACTAGTAGCTCGTTTTCTGGCAAGTGTGAAGTAATATCAAACTATCAAATCACACGAAGTGAATATCCGAAAGTATTATTCACACGCTTTATTGACGCGCTGCATTAATCATCGCACAAACATCGCGCACTGACAATCTATAGCAATCATTTCAACATGAACAAGATCACTACAATACATAATAATACATGCAAGCAATAAACATCTCACTTACAGTTAAACTATACAAGCATTCGACTCAGTCTTCCACTGTCGTACAGGCTAGCTCTCAAGGCAGATTCAAACTCAACTCGCATTCCCTTGCGACCTGTCCGTTCAACGATCTAAGCCCGTCTCCCAGTTCTGGCGGCTTACACGCTTACACGCTCGCGTCAGCTGGTGTCCCCTGCACGGTTCACGGGGTGAACTCAATTGCTGTGCGTGGCTACCTATCCGGGCGTCGGTAACGACGCCGCGTTCTCTCTGCCGTGTTTAACATTACTCAGGGTTGCGTGTTGTTATGTTGTCTGGCGTTGGTACAGACAACGCGTCGCAACCTCGGATGTAAGATCTTGACATATATATATATATATTACTTTATATATATGTCTTTCTGTTTCTCGTATATATATATATATACATGTATATATATATATATATATATATATATATATATATATATATATATATATATATATATATATATATATATATATATATATATATATATATATATCAATCAATTGTGTGTTTTTTTTCTTGTTTCTTTTTTTTTTGTTGTCTGTTTTTAGACTGAATTATAGTTTAATGAGGAAAAATTGGATGGGGTGGATCATTTCGAATGATTATAATTTCAAAACGCCCAATGTGTGAAACAGTCCTTTACGTACTTATATACTTCTTAATTAACCCGAACAAGGCATATGGTGCTAGACCCATATTTGTATAAACACATCAGTTCTCGGTGGGTGATTTGGTCAGTATCACGATGGCCACTTTTGCTCCCCAAGATATTTCATTGTATCTATTTAAGGCTGGGTCTACCTAAAAGCTTACACTTGTTTCAAACATTCGAATCCACCCCGATGCAGATCGAACCTTGGACCATAGAGTCTAGCCACTAAGCTATCGCGGCTCTAACTGTACCTGATCCAACTATACCTGTCCTAACTACACCTTTCCAACTATAAAAGCTCCAACTATACCTGCTCCAACTATATCTGCTCCAACTATACCTAATCAGCCTATACCTGCTCCAACTATACTTGCTCCAATTGTACCTGCTCCAACTATACCTGCTCAAACTATACCTGCTCCAAATATACCTGCTCCAACTATACCTGATTAGCCTATACCTGCTCCAACTATACCTGCTCCAACGATACCTGCTCCAGCGGTACCTGCTCCAACTGTACCTGCTCCAGCTATACCTGCTCCAACTGCACCTGCTCCAACTATACCTGCTCCAACTGTACCTGATCAGCCTATACCTGTTCAAACTATACATGCTCCAACTATACCTGCTACAACTGTACCTGCTCCAACTGTACCTGCTCCAATTGTACCTGCTCCAACTGTACCTGCTCCATCTATACCTGCTCCAACTGTACCTGCTCCAACTATACCTGCTCCAACTATACCTGCTCCAACTATACCTGCTCCAACTATACCTGCTCCAACTGTACCTGCTACAACTGTACCTGCTCCAACTGTACCTGCTCCAATTGTACCTGCTCCAACTGTACCTGCTCCATCTATACCTGCTCCAACTGTACCTGCTCCATCTATACCTGCACCAACTGTACCTGCTCCAACTGTACCTGCTCCAATTGTACCTGCTCCAACTATACTTGCTCCATCTATACCTGCTCCAACTGTACCTGCTCCATCTATACCTGCTCAAACTATATCTGCTCCAAATATATCTGCTCCATCTGTACCTGCTCCAACTATATTTGTTCCATCTGTACCTCTTTCATATGAAACTGCTCCAACTATACCTGCTCCATCTGTACCTGCTCAAACTATACCTCCTCCAATTATACCTGCTCCAACTATACCTGCTCGATCTGTACCTGCTCCACCTATACCTGCTCCATCTGTACCTGCTCCATCTGTACCTGCTCAAACTGTACTTGCTCCATATGTACCTACTCCATCTGTACCTGCTCCATCTGTACCTGCTCCAACTGTACTTGCTCCAACTGTACATGCTCCAACTGTACTTGTTCAAACTATACCTGCTCCATCTGTACCTGCTACAACTGTACCTGCTCCAACTGTACCTGCTCCAACTGTACCTGCTCCAACTGTTATTGCTCCAACTTTACCTTCTCCAACTTTACCTTCTCCAACTTTACCTGCTCCAACTTTACCTGCTCCAACTATACATGCTCCAACTATACCTGCTCCAACTATACCTGCTCCAGCCATACCTGCTCTAACTATACCTGCTCCAACTATACCTGCTCCAACTATACCTGCTCCAACTATACCTGCTCCAACTGTACCTGCTCCAACTGTAACTGCTCCAACTGTACCTGCTCCAACTGTACCTGCTCCAACTGTACCTGCTCCAACCATACCTGCTCCAACTGTATCTGCTCCAGCCATACCTGCTCAAACTATACCTGGTCCAGCCATACCTGTTCCAACTATACCTTCTTCAGCTGTACCTGCTCCAACTGTACATGTTACAACTGTATCTGCTCCAAATACACATGCTCCAACTAGAACTGCTCCAACTGTACCTGCTCCAACTGTACTTTCTCCAACTATACATTTTCTGCGGTGATTTCAACGCTAAAGGCAGATCATGGGGAAACATTTCCTCCAACACACAGGAGGAGGAGCTCGAAACTGCACTTGAAACCATTGACCTTGTTTGTATCAACAGTGGTTGTGTCAGCAGGACAGCAAGCCGTCCAGGGGATGAGGACAGTGCTATTGATCTGGCGCTGGTTTCTCCTTCACTAACTACAGTGTGTAGATGGGGTGTCCTAGGACACCATGGCAGCGACCACCACTCTTGCAGCATATTGGTGGAGAAAGGCAGAACCAGGCAGCACAAGTTAACGGTCAAGACTTTCCAGTATGACAGTACAGGGAAAGATGTGGTGAGTAAAATAAGACGTGACAAGGGCAGAAAGCTTCAGGGCAGGAAAAAAAAGCTTGGAGCAGCCACCGTGGTGGAATCTTGAGGTGAGGAAGGCGTGGTTGGATAAACGTGGTGCTTTAAGGAGATGGCAAAATGCCAAGAGGAACAGAGCTTACCATCCCAGTCCCTGCATGCACTTAGAAAGAGAGATGCATACAAAAGTAAGCTATTTCAAAGAACTGGTCAAGGTGGTTAAAAGTGAAAAATGGGCAGAGGTGTGTAAGCACAGACAAGTCACTGAAATTATTCTGGCGACTACATAAAAGCATGAGCGGGGTAGTCAAGAATAAGAGCATTTCTGACTTCCAACGTGCTGACCTCATCTGGCAGAGGACTGGCGAAGACAAGGGCAAAGCCCTCTTTGAATGCTATCTAGAGCAGAGCAACCAGACAGACATGAGAGGCCGAAATCTTGCCAAGGAGGTCACGTCAGACAGGTGCAAGTCCCAGAACACTTCGGATGAAGACACAGTCACAGTGAAAGAAATCAAGGCTGTGCTTCGAAGATAAAAAGAAAACAGCGCTCCAGGGCTAGATGGCATAAGATACAACGACATCAATAGGTTTACCTACAACGAGCTAGAGGTACAACAACAGTATAGGGAGTTGCTTGCATCAAGGAGGAGTGGTTACACAGCTATCTGATTCCCTTGCCGAATCCTGGCAAATACCACACACAAATTCAGCGATATCGAGTTATAAACATGCAGAATACAATAGGCAAGCTGCTGGAGAAGTTAATTGCCAGGAAAATATCAAGCAAGCTAGAGAGGCAAGATGTTTTCCCACCTATCCTGGGTGGGTACCGTCCAAAAAGAGAAACCAATGGAGCAGTTTTTGCCCATGATGTCTATGAGGGTTTCCACTAAGGTATTGAAACCTTTGCTGCAGCGATTGATCTTGAGGACATGTACAACATAGTACCATTGGATTTTTTAATGCTTCAGCTTCTTGAACCCAAAATAAGTCCATTCCTACTTAGTTTGATCATTGCAGCCCTCTTCCAAAGGAAAGCAATTTTTAGATGTGGCAGTTGGACGTCTGAATCAACACCAATATATCCTGGCCTACCACAGGTATCTTTATCTCCGGTACTGTTCAACGCCTACACTGAGAGAATCACCAGTGAGCAGATCACTGGACCTGGTAGGATATTGTCATATGCCGAAGATGTTTTAGTGTATCGGCAGGGTAAGGATAGAGATCAGGTTGCTGTGGAACTACAAACCGAACTCAATCGCATAAGTACTTGGTGTGTCAAGGCTGGGGCAATGGTCCACCCAACAAAGGCAGCAGTGACTTGGTTCTCGTTGAATAATCATATTGTCAACACTCCAAGACCAACTGTAAATCTGTGTTCAGAGACGGCGGAAAGAACGCAGGCAATGAATTACCTGGGAATACGGTTTGATCGAAGCCTTGCTTATAATGAGCACATAGACCAGGTGATAACAAAGGCCAAGCGGGGGTTGGCTGCGATGCGGGCGATGGCGGCAGCAAACTGTGAGCAGCGCCATCTATGTCTTCTATACGAGGGGCTGGTCATGTCTGTTTTTGAGTATGCGATGGCAATCCTGACTCTCAGCCGTAAGCAGATAGAAAGGATGGAAAGGATACAGAATGAAGCTAAGCGCATTATTCTTGGATGTACAAGAGATACAGTATGCAGGGCGATGCGCTACCTTCTTGATTTTCCAACCATTGAAGAGAGAATACAAGTTTGCAGAGCAGGCGCCTACCTCAGAGGTAACACAAACACACAACATCCACTGCACAGTGAAATTATGAAGGTGAAGTGCAGCAGGTTAAAAAGAGGACGGTCGTGGATGGGTCAAGCCGAAGACATTCTTCAACAGGTATGTTCACTTGAGGACTTAGAATCTGGCGAGGAGTGGGTACAAGTGCCAACATATTTCTGCACATCCTTTTCAGTTTGCATCCAACTAGACAGAAAATGCAGACAAGGAAACCCGGCGGCTGTGGAGGCGGAAGTACAAGCGTAGATGTTCGAGAATTCTCTAGACGGTGATGCTGTCATTTACACAGATGGGTCGGTCGTCCGACATGTGAGAAACTCATGGACCTTTATGTCTCAGGCCGGAGGGAGAATTGCGAAGGAGGACTCTGATGCTTTTGCTGAGACCACAAGTAGCCTGACTATGGAAGTCATGGCACTAAGTAAAGCAATAACATGGCTCGAGACACAGACATTCACTAGGGCATGTTTCCTTAGCGACTCAATGAACATGCTCAAGAGAATAGAGATGGGGGGGGGGGGGCGGTTGGGTGGTGGAGGGGATCCGAAGAGAATGGTTGCTGTCTCTGGAGCAGTCTCGGCTGGCAAAGATTAGTTTCATCTTCGTGCCAGGGCATACGGGAGTACAAGAGAATGAGCGGGCTGACAAGCTCGCAGGTAAGGCTACTGTGGAGGGCGGACGCGCCACGGACCAGGCTGACATTCTGAATGCTCTACGAGAAGTAAGACTTTTGCGAAAACCAAGTGATGACTGTGAATCCACAACCATGGCCAGACTGCGAGAACATCAAATTAAAAGAGTGGTGGCCAAACAAGAACACTACGCAGGAAGTCAAAGAAGACTGATAAACCAACACAGAACTGGCGTCGTTAGCCGCTACACGCTGCAGGATTTGCTGAGGAGGTGATCCGAGCACTTATGGACTGAATGGTTCGATGTGCAATGAGGATGATCTGTCGACTAACTAACTAACTAACTAACTAACTAACTAACTAACTAACTAACTAACTAACCAACTAACTAACTAACTAACCTGTTTCAACTATACCTGTTCTAACTGTACCTGCTACAACTGTCCTGTTTCAACTGTACCTGCTCCATCTGCAACTGCTCCAACTATACCTGCTTCAACTATACCTGCTCCATCTGCACCTGCATCAACTATACCTCCTCCGATTATATCTTCTCCAACCATACCTGCTCCAATTGTACTTGATACTACTGTACCTGCTCCAACTATACTTGCTCCAAATGTACGTGTTACTACTGTACCTGCTCCTATATGTACATTGCTAATATGGCGATTTTGTTCATCTATGTTATCAGGTACAAGTGCATTCTACATGCTATTTATGAGGACTGTCTTAAGGAACAAACATGTCTTCATTTCTCCTTTACACGCGAAGTTGGAATCCGTACGGAGTATAGATGTGATGCAGTGAAACAAAACTGACGACTGGCAAGCAGAAATAGGTCATTTCAATATCTGTCAATTACCTGGAATCTAGATTTAACAGAAACATTAAACCACATTAAATAAATAGTCACATAACTCGTTTTCAATTGCTGCTGATTGTACATTGTTAAGTGACAATCGTTAAGTGACATTGTCATGTGATCTGCTCTTTGTCTCTATGAGCTTCCAAAACACTTCTCTCTCCCTCTCTCTAACATAAACCAGATGTCCTGCTTCACTACTACCGTGTATACATTATCAATCAAATCAAGTCGAAAATACTGAAATTTCTTCATGTTTGTTTGTCTTAATAACAAATATTTCCCAATGTTGAATCCGTCTTGAATATACATATATGTTTGTTATCCTTTCCTTCCAATTTTGTTTGAATTATGCCGGGGGGCTGAGTGGTCTCGAGGTATGGTGTCCGCCTCGAGTGCTGGAGGCTCCGGGCTAAGGCCCCGGTGTGGACCGGGATTTATTTAAAACAATCCACCTGGTCTTCCAGTAATAAAAATTGTCCCATGGTCTCTGGGTAGTGAGATCGGACGCCCGTGTGTATTGTTGCGCACGTAAAAAAAACCTTTGGCAGTTGGAAATCGAAAAATAGTAGCCTAACGGCTCTGCCCGGGCAAAATTTCGAGTTAAAAATCTACCCAAAGTATTTCAGGATCCTCGCCGATGCAACGGAGTTCGTGCATTGAGCTGAGTTTCTCCAGACTCATGTTTGAATCAGGAGGAAAACGGAGCACTTATGGATTAAACCGTGTGCCGTGATGTTGATCCAACGACTAAACTATGTTTTTTTAAAAATATTGTCTTCTGTGACATTCAAATTCAAAGGTGGATACCAGCCCTTGTGAATGTAACAGTCAAAGAAAATGGAGAACAAATCATAATAAGTATCATCATCCAGTGCCTTACCGGCTGGCTTGGGCGATCGTGCATCCCCACAAATTGCGATCTCCGACGGCATGGATCAACTCGTGTGTTGTCTCCCTTCCGTGACATGATAGGCCTACGAGACTGTCAAGCATTTTCCCACTCTGTTTTCCTCTATCTCTCTTTCCGTAAATCTGTCCTGTTGTCACAACATATTCCAGGTTTTTCACCTCATAACGTGGCCATAAAACGACGACTGCCTCCTTCTGGTGTTTGTGATAAGTAGTCTTTCCCTTTCCTACTCAGTATCCCTTAAAACGTCCTGATTGCTCATTATGACTGGCAAATATGACAATTAATTTTCAGCATTCTTCTACAAACTCACATTAATAGACACTGCCCCTTTTTAGAAAGGCAACGGCTGCAGCAGTATATCATCATCATCAAGTGCCCTGCCGGCTGGGGTAGGCGTTCATGGCTCTCCACTGATCTCGGTCTTTGGTGTTCTGGATCAACTCTGCTGATGATATTCCTCCATGCCACCGTCTCAATCTGTCCAGCATCATTTCTCTTGGTCTGCCTCTGCCTCTCTTCCCCCTCTATCTTTCCAGTTGTCACGATGTTCTCCAATGCCTCTCTTCTCATCACATGACCAAAGAAAGCTGTTTGTCTCTTTCTTATTGTTGTATATAGTGTTCTAGTTTCATTAGCCTCTTTCAGGCAGTCGTCGTTAGTTACTCTGGCATTCCAAGAAATTCGCAACATTGGTCTTAAAAACCACATCTCTGTTGCTTCCAAGTTCTTCCTAATGTGTTCATTTACATTCCAAGATTCGCTGCCATACAGCAAAGCTGGTTCTATATAGCATTTTAGCACTCCCTTTCTTACATTCACTGATAGCGACTTTTTGCATAAGATACTCTTCATTTTCTGAAATGCGGCTTTTGCCTGCCCTATTCTGCTCTTATCTCTGTTGTACATCTTTCATTTGATGTTATAAGTGCCCCTAGGTAGTTAAAATTATCCATTTGTTTGAGAATTTCCCCTTGTATTTCTATGTCACATTTTGGTGTCCCCATTTTCTTTGAAATCACCATTGTTACTGTTTTCTTGATATTCAAGGAGAGTCCTTTCTGTGCACTCTCTGTTACTACAATGTCCAACAATTGTTGTAGGTCTGTTGCATTATCCGCCACCAATACTGTGTCATCTGCATAGCGTATATTATTTATATTATATCGTCCGATTAGTATTGCTGGCTTCTCTTTGATCTCTCTCATTATTACTTCACTATATAGAGAGAAGAGATCGGGTGACAAAACACACCCCTGTCGTACTCCTAGCTTTATCTGTTCGTAACTACCCTCTTTATTTCCTATTTTAATTGCTGCTAATTGGTTCCAGTATATATTCTTGATTATTCTTAAATCTTTCCCATCAGTGTTGATATCTTCCAACAGCAGGATATAAGAATAGGAAATACAAACAAATAGGTTTGTGCAGCTTCTGATGAAAGATGTCCTGGGGGAAAGATGGGGGAGGGGGCGTGAAAGAGAAAGCCAATGTCGCAAGTGAATGGGTTAAATCCATTGATGCACCCGACGAAGCCTGTATGAAGACGCGTTAATATGCTGGGCAGAGAATGTTGGAGACCCATTATAGATAATACTATATGCAGAAATCACACTAAATGATAACAATGGTGTCATATCCAACACAAGGTCGTGCAAATGAAACATAACCAACACAAATTCATATAACTGAAACATATCCAACGCAAAGTCATGTATTTGAAACATATTAACCACAAAGCCATGTAATTGAAACATATCCAGCACAAAGTCATATAATTGAAACATATCCATGGCAAAGTCATATAATTTAAACAAATCCAACGCAAAGTCATGTAATTTACACATGTCCAAGGCAAAGACACGTATTTGAAACATATCCAACACAAAGTCGTACAAATGAAACATATGAAATGGAATATTGCTTGGATAGCACATCCATTACGTGGAAAGTCCGAATCAAAAGCTCACTGGGTGGGCTTCGTAAATGGTGGAAAAAGTGTCCTAGTGACACGAAATGGAATATTGCTTGGATAGCAAATCCATTACGTGAAAAGTCCGAATCGAAAGCACACAGTGTGGGCTTCATAAAAGGTGGAAAAAGTCTCCTAGTGGCACGAAATGGAATATTGCTTGGATAGCAAATCCATTATGTGGAAAGTCTTAATCGAAAGCTCACAGTGTGGATGTCATCTACAGACTGCATTCTTCTGGTTTCCAGAGGAACAGCCTATGGTGAACGGAAGGCCCAATATACGGAAGTGAGGCTAAGCAGCCATGTGCAGGACGTGACGATTCCTTGGGTGAGCCCAGTACCAGAGCGCTGTGTGATGGCTCTGCAAGTATGGAAGCCTCCTTGGATGGCGGGGAATGCCCATGGTCTGCCCCTGCCTTCCCTTGAGGGTTGACCAGGATGTCTTTGGCTGTTCTATATGGGCCAGCTAGGATGGGGGATAACACCACAACAGTGAGATTCAAACGTCCTAAGAAACCACCGGGAAGGTTAACCCGGTCAACAAATGCCCGCAGAAGTCGGATGTGTCGGCCTAACGGCGCAAGAACGTAGCTCTGCTGTAAACAGGCACAACGCAGTCACATCCGGAAAAAAAAATCCGGATGAACGCAGAAGAAGAAGAAGAAGAAACACAAAGTCGTATAAATGAAACATATTAAACACAAAGTCGTATAAATGAAACATATTAAACACAAAGTCGTATAAATGAAACATATCCAACACAAATTAAAACAAATCAACACACATTTCGACCATGTGAATGTATCTTCGCGATAGCAACATCTCGAAAGGCTCGTGGATGGCAAGACCAGTTTATAACTACACTCCTAAATCACTTTGGCTTGTATAGTTGTATCATGGGTACTTTGTTGTAAAGGCTGTTTAGACGAGAAAAGTCGGCGAGGAAACAAGCTGGTCAAATCATCTTATAGCGGTGCAATATGTTTATCTTTACTATTACACACTGCTAACTATGTTTGTTTTTTGTTGTTATTTTGTTTGTTCGGTATATCGTATTTGGAAGCGGAAATATATATGACTTCTTCTTCTCCCGTCTTCTCTCTTCCTTCTCCCATCTTTTCTCTTCCTTCTCCCGTCTTCTCTATTTTCCCCCTTGCATCCCCCTCGCTTCCCCTTTCCTTCCCCTTGCTTTCTCCCTTTCCTTCCAGGTTCCTTCCTTCTTCCTTCTTTATTCTTTTCTTCTACCTTCTACTACCACAGTGACAGTGAAAGAAATCAGGCTGTGCTTCGACGATAAAAAAAAACAGTGCTCCAGGGCTAGATGGCATAAGATACGACGACATCAGTAGGTGTACCGACAACGAGCTAGAGAAACTAGCAGACATATACAAAAACAGTATAGTGAGTGCTAGCATCAAGGAGAAATGGTTACACAGCTATCTGGTTCTCTTGCCGAATCCTAGCAAAGACCACACACAATTTCAGGGATATTGAGTAATAACCATGCAGAACA
>JACEFZ010023062.1:355000-395000 GCA_014155875.1 Cepaea nemoralis | reverse complement strand
ATTTCATCACCCATCTGATCGTCTGCCACATGTCGGTTTTTAACCATAGTGTTTTTTCCTCCTTCTGCTTCTGGATAGTCTTGGGTCTTGTTTGTGGCGGGTTGTAGTCATTTTTGCTTGTGGTTGCTTCACTTGTGGGATTCTGGGAGTTTTCCTTCATTCTGCTGCGGTGGTCGCGCTGTAGTACAGCTAGACAGGTTCTCTCCTTCCGTTGGTTTCCCGACCTCGGGGTTGGTAGCGGCTCCTTCCCTTCCCTTCTTGAACATCGGGTGTCTTTTAGATCTAGGTTTGGCTCGTGCCATTCTCTCTCTCTCTCTCTCTCTCTCTCTCTCTCTCTCTCTCTCTCTCTTCCCCCCCCCCCCCCATGTATCTTATATCTGAAACATTTAGATCACTTGTTTTCGATAAGACTCCTCTGATGCGAATCATAACCCCATCGAGAAGGATTGCTTTTAATGTACCTGGACCCCCTTTTCCACCAAGTCTACAATGGTAACCAGGAAATGTCATGGGAAGTAGGTGAAATCGATGCTATATTGACTTTATCACCCACCGATGCTATATTGACTTTACCACCCACCGATGCTATATTGACTTTCCCACCCACCGATGCTATATTGACTTTACCACCCACCGATGCTATATTGACTTTACCACCCACCGAAGCTATATTGAATTTACCACCCACCGATGCTATATTGACTTTACCACCCACCGATTCTATATTGACTTTACCACCAACCGATGCTATATTAACTTTACCACCCACCGATGCCATATTAACTTTACCACCCACCGATGCTATATTAACTTTACCACCCACCGATGCTATATTGACTTTACCAACAACCTATGCTATATTGACTTTACCACCCACCGATGCTATATTAACTTTACCACCCACCGATGCTATATTAACTTTACCACCGACCGATGCTATATTAACTTTACCACCCACCGATGCTATATTAACCTTACCACCCACCGATGCTATATTAACTTTACCACCCACCGATGCTATATTACCTTTACCATTCACCGATGCTATATTAACTTTACCACCCACCGATGCCATATTAACTTTACCACCCACCGATGCCATATTAACTTTACCACCCACCGATGCTATATTAACTTTACCACCCACCGATGCTATATTAACTTTACCACCCACCGATGCTATATTGACTTTACCACCCACCGATGCTATATTGAATTTACCATCCACCGATGCTATATTAACTTTACCACCCACCGATGCTATATTAACTTTACCACCGACCGATGCTATATTGAATTTACAACCCACCGATGCTATATTGACTTTACCACCCACCGATGATATATTAATTTTTCCACCCACCGATGCTATATTGACTTTACCCCCCACCGATTCAATATTAACTTTACAACCCGCCGATGATATATTGATTTACCACCCACCGTTGATATATTGATTTACCACCCACCGATGATATATTGACTTTACCACCCACCCATGATTTATTGACTTTACCACCCACCGATGATATATTGACTTTACCCCCACCCCCCACCGATGCTATATTGATTTACCACCCACCGATGATATATTGATTTACCACCCGCCGATGCTATATTGATTTATCCCCCACCGATGCTATACTCATTTACCCCCAACCGATGCTATATTGATTTACCACCCACCGATGCTATATTGATTTACCATCAACCGATGATATATTGATTTACCACCCACCGATGCTATATCGACTTTACAATCCACCGATGCTATATTGATTTACCCCCCAACGATGCTATATTGATTTACCCCCCACCGATGCTATATTGATTTACCACCCGCCGATGCTATATTGATTTACCCCCACCGATGATATATTGATTTACCACCCACCGATGCTATAATGACTTTACCACCCACCGATGCTATATTGATTTACCCCCCAACAATGCTATATTGATTTAAAACCCATCGATGCTATAATGATTTACCACCAGCCGATGCTATATTGGTTTACCACCCACCGATGATATATTGATTTACCACCCACTGATGCTATATTGATTTACCACCCGCCGATGCTATATTGATTTACCACCCACCGATGCTATATTGATTTACCACCCACCGATGATATATTGATTTACCCCCCACCGATGCTATATTGACTTTACCACCCACCGATGCTATATTGATTTACCCCCTACCGATACTATATTGATTTACCCCCCACCGATGATATATTGATTTACCACCCACCGATGCTATATTGACTTTACCACCCACTGATGCTATATTGACTTTACCACCCACCGATGCTACATTAACTTTACCACCCACCGATGCTATATTAACTTTACCACACACCAATGCTATATTAACTTTACCGCCCACCGATGCTATATTAAATTTACCACCCAAAGATGCTATATTAACTTTACCACCCAATGATGCTATATTAACTTTACCACCTACCGATGCTATATTAACTTTACCACCCACCGATGCTATATTAACTTTACCACCCACTGATGCTATATTAACTTTACCACCCACCGATGCTATATTAACTTTACCACCCACCGATGCTATATTAACTTTACCACCCACCGATGCCATATTAACTTTACCACCCACCGATGCTATATTAACTTTACCACCCACCGGTGGTATATTAACTTTACCACCCACCGATGCTATATTAACTTTACCACCCACCGATGCTATATTAACTTTACCACCCACCGATGCTATATTAACTTTACCACCCACCGATGCTATATTACCTTTGCCACCCACCGATGCTATATTAACTTTACCACCGACCGATGCTATATTGACTTTACAACCCACCGATGCTATATTGACTTTACCACCCACCGATGATATATTAATTTTTCCACCCACCGATGCTATATTGACTTTATCCCCCACCGATTCTATATTAACTTTACCACCCGCCGACGATATATTGATTTACCACCCACCGTTTATATATTGATTTACCACCCACCGATGATATATTGACTTTACCACCCACCCATGATTTATTGACTTTACCACCCACCGATGATATATTGACTCTACCCCCCCCCCCCCCACCGATGCTATATTGATTTACCACCCACCGATGATATATTGATTTACCACCCGCCGATGCTATATTGATTTATCCCCCACCGATGCTATACTCATTTACCCACAACCGATGCTATATTGATTTACCACCCACCGATGCTATATTGATTTACCACCCACCGATGATATATTGATTTACCACCCACCGATGCTATATCGACTTTACCATCCACCGATGCTATATTGATTTACCCCCCCCCCCCCCACCGATGCTATATTGATTTACCCCCCACCGATGCTATATTGATTTACCACCCGCCGATGCTATATTGATTTACCCCCACCGATGATATATTGATTTAACACCCACCGATGCTATATTGACTTTACCACCCACCGATGCTATATTGATTTACCCCCCAACGATGCTATATTGATTTACAACCCATCGATGCTATATTGATTTACCACCAGCCGATGCTATATTGATTTACCACCCACCGATGATATATTGATTTACCACCCACTGATGTTATATTGATTTACCACCCGCCGATGCTATATACATTTACCACCCACCGATGCTATATTGATTTACCACCCACCGATGATATATTGATGTACCACCCACCGATGCTATATTGATTTTACCACCCACCGATGCTATATTGATGTACCCCCCACCGATGCTATATTGATTTACCCCCCACCGATGCTATATTGATTTACCACTCGCCGATGCTATATTGATTTACCACCCACCGATAATATATTGATTTACCCCCCACCGATGATATATTGATTTACCACCCACCGATGCTATATTGATTTACTACCCACCGATGCTATATTGATTTACCACCCACCGATGCTATATTGACTTTACCACCCGCCGATGATATATTGATTTACCACCCACCGATGATATATTGATTTACCACCCACCGATGCTATATTGATTTACCACCCACCGATGCTATATTGAATTTACCACCCGCCGATGATATATTGATTTACCACCCACCGATGATATATTGATTTACCACCCACCGATGCTATATTGATTCACCACCCGCCGATGATATATTGATTTACCACCCGCCGATGATATATTGATTTACCACCCACCGATGATATATTGATTTACCACCCACCGATTATATATTGATTTACCACCCATCGATGATATATTGATTTACCACCCGCCGATGCTATATTGATTGACCACCCACCAATGATATATTGATTTACCACCCACCGATGCTATATTGACTTTACCACCCGCCGATGATATATTGATTTACCACCCCCCCGATGATATATTGATTTACCACCCACAGATGATATATTGATTTACCACCCACCGATGCTATATTGACTTTACCACCCGCCGATGATATATTGATTTACCACCCACTGATGATATATTGATTTACCACCCACCGATGCTATATTGACTTACCACCCATCGATGCTATATTGATTTACCCCCCACCGATGCTATATTGATTTACCCCCCACCGATGCTATATTGATCTACCACCCGCCGATGCTATATTGATTACGACCCACCGATGCTATATTGATTTACCACCCACCGATGCTATATTGATTTACCACCCACCGATGCTATATTGATTTACCACCCACCGATGATATATTGACTTTACCACCCACCGATGATATATTAATTTACCACCCACCGATGCTATATTGACTTTACCACCCGCCGATGATATATTGATTTACCACCCACCGATGATATATTGATTTACCACCCACTGATGATATATTGATTTACCACCCACCGATGCTATATTGACTTACCACCCATCGATGCTATATTGATTTACCCCCCACCGATGCTATATTGATTTACCCCCCACCGATGCTATATTGATCTACCACCCGCCGATGCTATATTGATTACGACCCACCGATGCTATATTGATTTACCACCCACCGATGCTATATTGACTTTACCATCCACCGAGTATCGACAGGTGATTGGAAATAAGGGGCTAGAAGCAAATAAACAATACCCTGAGGCGTGTGTCAGGATCCATTACTCAGCTTACCTGACCAACCAATACTGCTCAAGGGCACTTGACTTCTGTCTATTGGGTCTTGTGCTTGCTTGCTTGCTTGTGTTCGTTGGCTTGAGCTCCAACGCGAAGTCCTGTATGTCGGATGAAGACATCCTGTTGTCCAACATCAGTGTGATGTCATACAGGACCTGAGGTTTGCGTGAGTATCCGTTGTCCCATGTCTGGCTTATTGGTGTGCAGACTGGTGGTTCCTCGCCGTACAGGCAGACACTCTCCGACTTCGGAGGAATCAGCGATCCTATTGACTTCAGCCAGGACCCCGAAGGGACCTGTTGCCCAGGACGCTCGACGAGGACGCGTCAATAGGTCTTGGCCAGTATATAACCCGGCCCTGGTGCCTTGGAAACACCTCTGCGTCCCTATTGGGTCTTGTAATATTCGTCCACCGTGACTATGTATTTACGCCTCGCGTTCCAACGTTTGTTGGTTCGATTTCGGGTTCTGTTATTCGCTTCGCGAGTCCAGTTTTCTCAGAGACCCTGGGGGGGGGGGGGGGGGGGGGGGGGGGGTCGTTGCTGGAGCTATGGAATTCGCGCTTTTTTGCGACGCTTTCGGCAGGCCGCTCTGCTGAAAGAAACCGAGCCATATGGGATCAAACCTGCTGCAATGAAGTCGATCCTATCGCCTGTGAACCCATTTCAATCCATTAAACATTGGTCCCTGTGATTCCTAGTGACTGATTTCCCCCCCCCCCCTCCCCCCTCCCCCGTTGTCCTTTTTTTTATCACAGTGTTTTGCTGCAAAATCTTCTTTCGACTGACAGAGTAAACAAATTTTGGATATTGAATTTGCGGTTTGAAAGGGGCGAGATCATTAGATGTGACAAGCGGAGAGGTCGTTTAGAAACTGTGAATGTCAATAAATAATTATTGAAGCCGTCACCACTGGATAGGTTTACCACTACGGGTATAAAAGGTGGTAAACTAACACAAACAACGTCATTTAATAAATACAATCAATAGTGAGGGTTGATGCAGAAACCGCATATAGGCAATGAACACCTAACAAAACTTACATGAAAATCAATTCACATTATTGTGAGACTAAAACAGCCAACAATGAATACAATGGCAGAAATAGACAGTCAGACAACAAACAAATTAAAAGTTGTAGCATCAGCATGAAGGTCTGTCACTTCAGAAATGATGATACTTCATCCATGAAAGGGCAGGTTCAAATCGCAGGTGCCTATGGGTTCTAGCTGTTTATGTTGTCTAGTGTGTTCTCTTGTTTCTAATTTTGCTCCGCGTCGATTAATCCTTGGGATTTTTCATCTCATGTTATATCATGGACTTCAAGAGATCTCATCACAGATATTCCAACTCGTGGCTCGCTGATTTAATTTCCCTATAACCCAATAGGGGTCAGCGTGGCTGAGATGTTAAATGCGATTAACTTTATCTTCCTACTGCAGCGTAGGGGGTTCGATCCACTATCTGGTTAAAGGAGTTAAATGTTGACTTCCCATTCAGAATGCAATGACAAAGTACTGAAAGTAAAATCAACCTGCTGTTGATTGCAACTGCCTGCAAAGGACATGCAATTGTCCTGTATTAATCTAGATACGGGACGTCGGCGTTACCTCACCAGTGGGGTTAGAGAGGATTGAGAGACTCGAAGCATCTCCAACATCCACTCTTCCTACAGAACCACGATAGAATCTTGTGTGTGTCAGTCAGTAATTTGCCATTGTTTTCTCAACGAGAGGTTAACATTTAAGTCCAACTCAATGCCGGTGTAGGGGTTGAGACGCCTATTTTACCACCAGCTCATCGGAAATTTAAGAGTGAGCGATCTTATCTTTTTGACCACGTCGGTGTGTGTGTGTGTGTGTGTGTGTGTGTGTGTGTATCATCATCAAGTGCCGTGCCGGCTGGCGTAGGCGTTCATGGCTCTCCATAGATCTCGGTCTTTGGTTTTCTGGATCAACTCTGCTGCTGATATTCCTCCATGCGACCGTCTCAATCCATCCAGCATCATTTCTCTTGGTCTGCCTCTGCCTCTCTTCCCCTCGATCTTTCCAGTTGTTACGATGTTCTCCAATGCCTCTCTTCTCATCACGTGACCGAAGAAAGATGTTTGTCTCTGTCTTATTGTTGTATATAATGTTCTAGTTTCATTAGCCTGTTTCAGGCAGTCGTCTTTAGTTACTCTGGCAGTCCATGGAATTCGCAACATCTCTGTTGCTTCTAATTTCTTCTTAATTTGTTCATTTACATTCCAAGATTCACTGCCATACAGCAAAACTGGTTCTACGTAGCATTTCAGCACTCTCTTTCTTACATTCACTGATAGTGACTTATTGCATAAGATACTCTTCATTTTCTGAAATGCGGCTTTTGCCTGCCCTATTCTGCTCCTAATCTCTGTTGTACATCTTCTATCTGATGTTAAAAATGCCCCTAGGTATCTAAAATTATCAACTTGGTTAAGGATTTTCCCTTCTATTTTTATGTCACATTTTGGTGTCACCATTTTCTTTGATATTACCATTGTTACTGTTTTCTTGATATTCAAGGAGAGTCTTTTCCTTGCACTCTCTGTTACTACAACGTCTAATAATTGTTGTAGGTCTGTTGAATTATCCGCCACCAATACTGTTTCATCTGTATAGCGTATATTATTTATATTATAACCTCCAGCTAGTATTCCTGGCATCTCTTTGATCTCTCTCATTATTACTTCGCTATACAGGAAGAAAAGATCTGGTGACAAGACACACCCTTGTCGTACTCCTAGCTTTATCTGTTCGTAACTACCCTCTTTATTTCCCATTTTAATTGCTGCTACTTGGTTCCAGTAAACATTCTTTATTATTCTTAAATCTTTTCCACCAATGTTGATATCTTCCAACATTTTAATCAGTTCATCATGCTTTACTTTATCAAGTGCCTTAGTATAATCTATGAAGCACAAATATATGTCTCTCTGTTTCTCTATTGACCTTTCTATTAGTATCCGTAATGTATAAATTGCATTGTTTGTGCCCTTTCCTTCCACAAATCCATACGGTTCTTCACTATTTTCCATATTTATTTTCTTTTTGGTGCTTCTCATTATGATTCTGAGTAGAAGCTTAGTGATATGGTTTATAAGGTTAATTGTACGAAAATCTTCACAATCAATTGCTCCTGGTCTTTTGGGTATAGCTATAAATACAGATGTCAGCATATCACTGGGTAAATATCCACTGCTGTAAATATCATTTCACCTTCTCCTGCATTATCACACTCGCTCATCTATACAGATGGATCTGTTGTAAAGCAGCAGAGAAGTGCGTGGGCATTTACAGCCCGTTCAGCGGGCCGAACCGTTCAAGAATCCAGTGGTGCCCACTCTATGACCACGAGCAGCATGACGATGGAGGTGATGGCAGTTACACAGGCTTTCATATGGCTGGAATCACAGCATTATACCAACGTGTGTGTACTAAGTGATTCAATGAGCATGATTCAGAAGGTCGAAGCTGGATCTGTACGTAGACAGTGGACTGAGTCGCTGCGGAAGTCTGTTGTCCGTAAGTCACCTTCATCTTCGTCCCGGGACATGCGGGAGTCGAGGGAAATGAACGAGCTGATAAATTGGCTGGCTCTGCACCCCCTGTAGATGGCCAGCCCATGGATCGTGCGGATGTTATTAACGCCCTTAAAGATATGGCGAGAACAGAGGATTTTGACGCCAGTGATTCCACATCGCTTTCCAGGATGAAAGACCTGGGAGTAAGAATCGGCACAGCCAGACGCGAGAGGTACATCGGGAAAACGAAGCGCCTCGTCAACCAACACAGAACTGGCACTATTAGCCACCGGACGCTGATGCATATGCTGGGGGGAGGATCTGAGCACCTATGGACATGTCCGGAGTGCAACGAAGATACCCCAACTGATAACTAACTAACTAACTAAATATCATTCAACATTTTGGTTAATATATCTACTCCAAATTCTCCCAATACTTCTAATTCTTCTATTGTGATTTCATCTGGCCCAGCTGTTTTCCCTTTCTTCATACGTTTCATAGCGTCAGCGACTTCTTCTTTCAGAATAGGTGGACCTTTTAAGTTACTATCTTCTGTTAATTCTTCCCTTTCTCCATCATATAATTCTCTTTTATACTCATTCCACCTCTTCATTATAGCACCTTCCTCTAATAATATCTTTCCTGTTTTTGATTTCAAACATCCTGTATTTATTCTTATTTTTCTTCCTTTAAGCTCACTGATTTGTCTGTGCATATTTTTTGTATCTTTAATGGAATTTAATTCAACTTTTTTGCATTGCTCGTTTAACCAACTCACTTATATATATATATATATATATATATATATATATATATATATATATATATATATATATATATATATATATATATATATATATATATATATCATTGGCATCTTTTCGTCTTGACAGACGATAGTTTGGTACATTATGCTCCAATAAGGCTTAATAACTACGATCCATGGCGGTGGCGAGTGTGGCTGGTAAGGCCAATTCTTGCTGCAAATGTTTGCCCACAGTAGGTGCATGTGAAAACATGGTCATTTCCACCATTTTGCACCATCTTACGTCTCTCACGCTCTGTGTGTGCTTTATCTGCAATCATTTTCTCCGTTGTCTTTATTCCATTTCTGATAGTTGCCTTCCATGCAACACGTTCAGCGGCGACGTGCTCCCAATGTGCATTATCAATGCCTGTATTAATCATGTCCCGCTTACACACATCTTTGTATTGTAGTAGAGGCCGACCCTGAGATCTCCTACCCGTCTGTAATTCACCAAAAATGATGTCCTTTGGTATTCTACCATCATCCATCCTCCTAACGTGTCCTATCCATCTAAGTCTACGAAGACTGAGCATGGAATACACCGTCACACAACCTGATCTTTCCAATACTTCAGTATTTGTGATTTTGTCTTGCCACTTAATACCAAGTATTCTTCGCAGACACCGCATATGAAAGCTGTTTAAACGATTCTCTTGGCGTGAGTAAGTTGTCCAGGTTTCACTGCCATAAAGAAGAGTACTAAGGACACAGGCTTGGTAGACGAGGACTTTTGTTTTGGCAGTAAGCTTGCTGTTCTCCCAGACTCTTTTTGCTAACATGTTCATTGTTGTTGCTGCCTTGCCAATCCTGATGTTGATTTCCTGATCGAGGGATAATTTGCTATTTACCTCTGATCCTAGATATGTAAAATGATCTACTATCTCCAGTTCAGCGTCGTCAATAAAGATTGATGGTACACCATGTGCACCTTGTGACATAATCTCTGTCTTCTTTTTGTTAATTGTTAAACCAAATTCAGAACAAGCGTTGGAGAATGCAGATAGTAGCTGTTGTAATTCTTCCTCAGAGTGGGTCGTAATCGCAGCATCATCTGCAAAAAGCAACTCTCTGATTAGTACCCTGCTAATTTTGGTCTTGGCCTTCAATCTCTGAGGATTATAAAGGCCACCATCTGAGCGTGAGTGAATGTATATACCGTCATCCTGATCACGAAAGGCATATTTCAGTAGAAGTGAAAAGTATATCCCAAAGATGGTGGGGGGCTAGTACACAACATTGATTAACTCCACTCTTGATTTCAAACTCTTCTGAAGTTGAGCCATCAAACTTGATTATACCCTTCATGCCTGTGTGGAACGATTCCACAATGGACAGAAGAGTTGGTGGGCAGCCAATCTTCTTTAGTGCTTTGAACAGACCCTCACGACTGACCAAATCGAAAGCCTTTGTGAGGTCGATGAAGGCAATAAACAGTGGCTAATTTTGTTCCCGGCATTTTTCTTGCATCTGTCGCAATGAGAATATCATATCAATGATAGATCGGTTCTGACGGAAGCCGCACTGTGATTCGGGGTAGACTTGATCTCCCAGGACTTGAAGTCTGCGCAGGACAATTCTGGCAAATACTTTTCCAACAATACACAGAAGTGAGATACCCCTATAGTTGTTACAGTCGCTCCGATCTCCCTTGTTCTTGTCCAGCGTTATGATGTTTGAATCTTTGAAATCCTGTGGGACTTGTCCTTCTCGCCAGCAGAGCTCTATTAGCTGGTGGATCAGTAGACCGAGTGTGTCTTGCCCACTCCTGATTACCTCTATTGCAATCCCATCCTTACCTGGAGCCTTGCCAGATGCAAGCTCATTTATAGCACACTTAACTTCTGTTATAGTGGGAAGTGTGTCCAGGTGGTCAAGAGTTGGCAGGGCCTCTATGGCGTTGAGGGCATCATCCGATAGCTTGGTCTCACTTGAGTAAAGCTCTAAATAGTGCTCGACCCATCTATCCATCTGCTGTTTCTTATCAGTGATGATTTCTCCAGTCAAGGTTTTCAGCGGTACGCTTCTTTTGATCATTGGACCACAGGCTTTCTTTATCCCTTCTTAGTTGCTTCTAATGTTTACCTTATCACTTGCGATTTGAATGGACTCACATAACTTGATCCAATAGTCATTCGCACACTGCCTGGCAGCCTTTTGTACATCTTTCCTCGCTTGCTTCAGCTCACTCAAGAGTGTTACGCATTGGTCTTTCCTTGTTTCTTAAGAGAGCTATCTTCTTTTTATCAATCAAGGGCAGCAGTATCTGGCTGTTTGCCGCAAACCAGTCCTTCCTCTTATGATCCACAGTGCCGTAAACCCCTACCGCTGTTTTATAAATAGTTTCCTTAAGTTTACTCCATTTATCATTTACTATACAATTTTCTGATGTATCATTGAAAGCGTCTTCAAGTTGCTGTTGAAATTTAAAGCACTTTTCAGGATCGTGAGTGTTAATAATATTAATCCTGGGGCTAGATTTGTGTTTAGCTGTGTAGATTCTCTTTGGTCTCAGTCTAGCCCTTGCAACAACCAAAGAATGATCTGTATCACAGTCAGCACTGTGGTAACTTCGAGTTAATGATGTATGGTTCAGATGTTGTCTCCGTGTGATAATGAAGTCCAGCTGATGTCAATGGCCGGATCGTGGATGTTTCCATGTGACCTTATGCATCTCTTTTGTTTTAAAAAAGGAGTTTGTATTACATAGGTCATTTCTAGTGCAATGCTCCAGCAGCTTTTGCCCATTATCATTCATGCGACCGATGTTGTATTTTCCAAGGCACACTGGCCATGAACTCGAGTCCTTGCCCACACGAGCATTGAAATCACCGAGCATATAAATGTAGTCGGATTTTGGAACTGCCTTGATCGCAGAGTCTAGCTGCTCATAGAACGTATCCTTCACATCATCAGAGGAAGCCAGTGGCGGTGCATATGCAGTGAGAATGGTGGCAAATCTACAAGAGGTTGCCAAGCGCAGTGATAATAATCTTTCATTACCTCCAGCTGGGATATCAATCATTCCCAGTAGCGAATTCTTGACTGCAAAGCCCACACCATATTGCCTTCTTTCTGCCTGCCCTCTTCCCTTCCAAAAAAAGGTGTAATTGTTTTCCCTGAGTGACCCTTCCTCAGCGAGGCGAGTCTCCTGCAGGCCAGCAATATCTATGTTAAGACGATTGAGTTCAGCATCAATCACAGCCGTTTTTCTCACATCGTCAATATTTGTCAAGTCAGTGGAAAGTCCTGGACACATGGTTCTCACGTTCCAGGTTGCAAGCCGTAGCTTGAGGTTTCTATTATTCTTTTTATTAGTACCTGGTGCATTGGTTTTACAGCCTGCGATTCAGATTTTGTCCTAGCCTCAAGCACCCATTGAAACAGGCAGGCTGTGGCGGATCAGCATCCAATTGGCCGGGGGCTGCCCAGCTTGAGGCGGGCGGTAGCTGATTAGTGACACCTGTAGGTGTCTCCCACCGTCAGAGGCAACGCGTGGCGCCCCATGTCTACGCCAACTGACAAGGACTTATAACCCGTAACAGTTGCCTCTCGCTTTGATTCCGGGACCGGTTAAGACCAGGGATGGAGTTATTGCCTCTCCATAGCACAAAGCCTGGGCTAAAATAAAGAAACCATGTGTTGCCCATGCAGCATGATCCCTCTCTCGACCTGCCTAGTTCACTCCAGAGGAAAGTTAACACCTATACATCTGGAACAAGACAAGCTGCAGAAGCTGCCGGATCAGCAAAGCAACGCTCTAACTGTCCGCCGCCTGTCGGAGCTTCAATCCTAGACCAGCTGCCAACCAAGGCCTAGGGCCTGGTCTGCCCTGCCATGACTTATTTTGTCTTTGGGATATATATATATATATATATATATATATATATATATATATATATATATATATATATATATATATATATATATATATATATATATATATATATATATATATATATATATATAGAGAGAGAGAGAGAGAGAGAGAGAGAGAGAGAGAGATTTATTTATTTTATCTTTGGGATATATATATATATATATATATATATATATATATAGAGAGAGAGAGAGAGAGAGAGAGAGAGAGAGATTTATTTTATCTTTGGGATATATATATATATATATATATATATAGAGAGAGAGAGAGAGAGAGAGAGAGAGAGAGAGAGGAGAGAGAGAGAGAGAGAGAGAGAGAGAGAGAGATTTATTTTATCTTTGGGATATATATATATATATATATATATATATATATATATATATATAGAGAGAGAGAGAGAGAGAGAGAGAGAGAGAGAGAGGAGAGAGAGAGAGAGAGAGAGAGAGAGAGAGAGAGAGAGAGAGAAGGAGAGAGAATACGAAGAGCATCTCTCAGTAAGTAGTATGAGTCAAATGACAAAGCTGAGTATACTTATGAAAAGAATAAGAGACAAGATTAAACCACAAATTATTGATGATGAATCATATGGGTTTGTAGAGGGAAAGGTCACAAACAATACTACATACATTCTCAGGATACTGTTAGAAAGAGCTATAGAAATAAACACATATGCCTCGTTGACTACACAAAAGTATTTGATAAAATGAAACACGAGGAAACAGTAAAATTACTAAAGCTGCTGAACACTGACGGCAAATATCTGCAAATAATAAAGCACATAGTGGGCAGCAAACAGTAGGCCATAAGAATCAATAACCGGGTAGGAACACTTCAGTGTATAAAGAAGGGCGTCAGAGAACGTTGTGTAATGTCTCCTGATTTGTTATCTTTGTACTGTGAACATATAATGAGATTTACAGAAAATATGCCAGGGATCATGGGTTTGTAAACATAAAATGAATAACTTAAGTGATGCTTCTGACACCGCCTTGATAGCAACAAGTCAGAAAGTTCAACAGGAAATGTTAGATACAGTGGTTGCAGAAAGTGAAAAAAAGTGAGTCTTAACTTGAATAACAGAACGATATAAGTCATGGTGATAGCAAAGAAACAGAATGTGCCTAAATGTGCAATTAAATTAAATGAGGTTGTTTTTTGGGGCACGTGAAGAAATTTAGATAAGTAGGCACATGGATCACATAGATGGGAGATGCATCAAAGACATACATAACAGAAAAGAAAAGAAAAACTGAGTGAAGAGATTTTGTGCAATACGTCTTTGTCCTTGAAAATTAGACAACGAGTGCTTGCATCTTACATAAAAACTAATTTTAACCTATGGACGCGAATCATCGACAATAAGTAAACAGACGGAAACAAAATCCCTGGAGACCCCGGAGGTGTGGTTTTATAGAAGAATGCTGGAAATTAGTTGGACAGCCAAAATGAAGAATCGGGACATTTTAAGGGAAGCTAAGTCACAAAGACAGCTTATTACAAACATCAGAAAGAAGCAGTCATCATTTTAGCCACATTATGAGAAGACAAAAACTGGAGCATGATGTGAAAACCGGAAAGGTTTGTGGAAAGAGAGTTAGAGGAAGACAGCCTGAGGAAATTCTTGACAGTCTTGTGTCATGGCACGGAGGCGAGTGAACACACGAATTGATCCATGCCATCGGAGATCGCAATTTGTGGATTGGCATGATCGCCCACGCCAGCCAGCAAGGCACTATATTATGCAACAACAGTAGCAACAGCAGCAACAACAATAGCAGCAAAAACAGCAGCAGCAACAACAATAGCAGCAACAGCAGCAGCAGCAACAACACCACCAACACCAACAGCGACAGCAGCAACAGAATCAGCAACAACAGTAGCAGCAACAACAGTAGCAGCAACAACAAGCAGCAGCAACAACAATAACAGCAACAACAGCAACAGCAACAACAGCAGCCAAGCAGCAATAGCAATAGAAGCAAAAACAACAAGAGAACATCTCACTTCAATGGCTATATATTTGCTATTGGAATACTGTGGTTTTCTAATGTAAAATTCCAATTCAGTCAGCATGGCCCAATAGATAAGGAGCATAATTGGGACGACCCGTTGCCGTGAAGTTGGAACCTCGACTAACTAACTAAGCTCGCCTTTAAACAACGTATCGCAGCGTCCTTGTGTTTATTGTTTAATATTAACTTTAGCAATAATAAGACCAGCTGTCCCCCTTGGCAATGGGTTGGAGTGTGTTGACAATGAAGTAGTTATAACACAAGAATGTAGCAACCAGACCTTGACCTCAGCCATTCCGTAGGCGCTGCGGTGAATCATGTCCTGTTTACAACATAATATTCCTCTCCAGGAAATGAACTTCCATTGCTAATTGCACGCTCAGTTGGTTTCTGAGTATGGTGAGGGGAAAGGAGAGATGCATAACACAGGTCCCGTAAAGATGTAACTTAGGACCGGGCTGTAAGAAACGCCTACAGCAACATCACTTCGATATGTGTATGACGTCTTGAGGGTTCAGACGACCTTGACATCTGTGCATTGGTCTTAAGAGTTAAAAAGTACAGTTTACTGCCGGAGTGACACCCAACCAACCAAACAAGCGAAATAATGAAATAAATATTCGAAATAAATTACTGGAATTAAATACAGCCATACATTTAAGAATGTGATTTGAATGTCCTAAATAAGACTTGGCAGACAATTCCAGTGGCTTTTTGTGATTTACACGGAAATGTTAGTTAGTTCATAGTTCTGCATTGATTTCTAAACGGCCTACGCCTTTTACCATCGAAATCTACGCAATGCGGTCTTCTTGCAAATCTTCAGCAGCAGTTTTCGAACGCATCGTCTCGGTATGCTGAGGTATTGTGAAATAGCTCCTCCCATAAAAAACACCGGCCTATGGTGTTGGGCTTAAATTGTATAGACCAATCTGCAGTCGATGGGGATCATAGTCAATTTAGCACCAGATTTTCTTTACTTGATAGTCTTAGTACTAATTTTAGGCTAGATCGTCAAGGCAACCCAGGTTAATTTAAAAGGCAGATCAACATAAAATTATTAATTTCTTCTTGACACGTTCAATGTTAGTATAGCATTTCGTCCCACTTCTTCGTCTGGCGCCTGAACTTGAGCAAAATAAAATGCAGCTTTAATTCTCCCCCTCCCTCACTCATCTGACGCTGTGATCCAGCGTCAGAACATCTGTTTCTTGTATTATAATAAATTGCCCCGCTGTTTAACTGATTAAGTGGCATGGGATGATTAATCGTCTTAAGCGATTTTCTGTATCTGCCATATGGTTATGTAATAGCCGCTATGCCGTCATTGCGTTATAATACAACGTACCTGCTACCATATTAGCAACTGTAAAGTAATAACTGTGACGTAACTCTACTTGCTATTGTCCGCCATTAATTTTTGTTTGGTCCAAGCCTACATTTTATTGGGCATAGAATCTGTTAAGCTCTCCACCTACACCTTTCTCTGCCTGCCTCTGCTTCTCTTGCCAAATACTTCCCCATATAAAGCTAATATCTCTATAGCACCTTTTCTCTTGATGTGTACCACGTATGTTTTCTCATTTACTTTCCGCTTTCTAGCGCCACACCTGTACTTACACTTATTGCTGTAGACACGGGCAGTCGGCAGCCATGATAAAGATTGGACGAATCTCGACACGGCCGATACACAGATTATATAATGTGACTAAAGAACATAATGCTGTTGTTGTGGCCATTATAATAATTATGCTTGTCTACTTTGATGGGTCGACCCAGCCTCATAACATGGGTGTGGGACCTTTTTACAAGCGTCCATAGAAGACACCTTCAATGGGTACGTAAAGTGGTAGAACCATCGCATGCATAGTAGATTTCCTATTTTTAATGGGAATCGATGTTGTAAAGGCGTCGAGGAATGAAGCCATTCACCCTACTTAATTACGATTAGATCTAGTCTAAATGAACGTATATGAATATATATATATATATATATATATATATATATATATATATATATATATATATATAGAGATATAGAGAGAGAGAGAGAGAGAGAGAGAGAGAGAGAGAGAGAGAATAACTAGGGTTAGAATTGAATTGTAAGAAGACACAGATTATGGTCATCACTAGGAAAGAAGAAATGTCACAATGTAATATACAAGTAAATGGGCATATTCTTAAACAAGTGAATCGGTACAGTTATCTTGGAACAGTCATAACATCTGATGGGAGATGCCTTGAAGAGATTAGAACAAGAATTACCATGGCAATGGTAGCCTTTTGCAAGATGAAAAACATACTGACCAATAAAAAGATATCAATTGAAACGAGAAATAGAGTGTTGAAGTGCTTCATAGAACCTGTATTTTTATCCTTCAGGGTCCTTCAGGCCAAATGGTACCTGAGAGTTGCCGCAGACAGGGATCACCCGCTGCATGCAGCAATTGATATGGTCAAGGGTCATAGGCTAAGACGAGGCAGGTCCTGGATGGAAAGGCAGAACTTTCTATAGTCAGATGTGTGATCTTGAGACCATCAATCGTGAAAGAGAATGGGTTGAAGTTCAGGAAGACATGACGGCCTGGCACAATGTAATAATAACACTGGGTCGTGAATGCAGAGAATGGGCAGCGGGCCGCACTGAGTTTGAAGTGCAATAGCTGATCAAGAGCAACACACATCAAGGTGACATAGTCATCTACACTGATGAGTCAGTGGTGAGGAACAGACGTAGTGGCTGGGACTTTGTTGTAAAGGCTAATGGGCGAGTCTTGAAAAAGGAGAGTCTGACATATGAGACTACGACCTCCAGCATGAGAATGGGGGTGGAGGTAGTAGCAGCGGCATTCCGGTGGCTAGAGGAGACTGCTGCAACACACGTTGTATTCATTACGGATTAAATAGTATGCTTAGTAAGGTGGAGAAAGGAATGTTTAATGTGGAATGGCTCGTGTCGCTTCAGAGGTCACAGATTGTGAGAATTGTATGGATATTGTGCCCTGGCCATGCGGGTGTACGGGGGAATGAACAGGCTGATAGGCTAGCAAAGAATGCACCTCTTGGTGGAATTTTGCCTATGGACAAGGGGGAGGTGGTCGTGCGTTTGTGGGACCAGTTGGAGAAGGCGGAGGAACAGATTGAGAACCCATATGTGGAAAGAATGAGATTGCGGGGGATCGGCAGGGGTTCTGGAAGAATCTCAAAACTGAGAGGGAAGACCAGGAGAACTTTTAATCAGATAGCGATGGGAACGATTAGTAGACTGACTCTTCGCTGGCTGTTGAACGAGGGGACGGAGCACGTATGGTAATGCCCTGAGTGCAGTGATGTCGGTTCTTGATTCAACTCAACTCAACTCAACCTGTACTTTTTTATGGATGTGAGGTGTGGACAATGAGCAGGCACGCTGAAAAACATCTGATGGCTGTGATGTTAGCTTCTGAGGAAAATGTAAAGAATACCATGGACATATAGAAAAACCAATGAACAAGTCCTTCAAGAAACAAATGAAGATCGTAAACTGATTAGAGACATTAAATGTAGACAGTCACATTTTTTCGGGCATGTTATGAGAAGAAATGAATTGGAGAACTTGGTGACAACTGGCAAGATCGAAGGGAACAGACCAAAGCGAAAGACAAAGAATTAAATACCTGGATGGCTTGGCCACGTGGCATGGTCGAGACAGAAACACGGAGCTGATCCACGACTCTGGTGATCGAGTGAGATGGCAGAACATGATCGCCCACGCTTATCGGCAACCTCCGTCTGTATGTCCCTTATGCGTTCGCGAACGGTCCATCCGATTGAGATGAAATTTTCTACACGTCTTCCGCTCATTCCCGCGCTGCCAACTGTGATATTTTTTTAGTGTAAAATTGGCTGCTTACTTAATATTATTTAATTTTTTAATTTTTTCATTATAATTTCTATATATCAAGGGGACTTAACTCTAGAAAAGTTATTTCAAGGGGACTTTTGATAACTTTTCTGTATATCTTATAGTCATATTGTTGCATCGTTTTCAAAGATTTATAAAATCTTTGTCTATAGTTATTTACAGGCATATGAGTTATAATAAATAGTGATACAATCTTTAAGGCATTTTCAAAGTTTTTATAAAAATAATGCATAATGCATAACATTGTAACTCATCTTTTTATGCTTAAGAAGTTATCTACAGTCATGTAGGTGATTAGAAACAGTTTTCACTAAAAAATAATGGATGGTGTGTGGAAGGACATTCTTTTAAGTTACTTTTTGTTGTTGTATGAATTTAATGAGACGCTACCCGCCAGGAGCTGGGCGAAGCCACGCCGGGTCAGATAGATAGACAGACCCAAATTTTCAGTGCAGTTATCTACAGGCATATGCGTTATAATCCTCCTCCTCCTCCTCCTCCTCTTCCTCCTCCTACCCTCTTCCTCTTCCCCTACTCCCTCTCCCTCCTCCATCCACCTCCTCCTTCCTCCTCCTCCTTCCTCCTCCCTCTTCCTCCTTCTACCTCCTCGCCCTCCTCCCTTCTCCTAATCACTCCTCTTCCTTCCTCATCCCTTCTCCTCCTACTCCCTCCTCCTACGTCCTCCCCCTCATCCCTTCTCCTCCTCCTTCTTCCTCCCTCCTCCTCCTCCTCCTCTCTCCTCCTCACCACTCCTCCTCCCTCCTCATCCTCTCTCCTCATCCTCTCTCCTCCTCCCTCCTCCTCTTCCCTCTACCTCCTCCCTCCAAATCCCTCCTCCTCCCTCTTCCTCCTCCTCCCTCTTCCTCCTCCTTCTCCCTCCGCCTCCTCCCTCCTCCTCTCTCCTCCTTCTCCCTCCTCCTCCATCTCCCTCTCATCCTCCCTCCTCCTCCTCCCTCCTCTTCCTCCCATTCCTCCTCCTGCGTTCTTCTCCTCCCTCCTCCTCCTTTCTCCTCCCTCCTCCTCCTCCCCTCCTCCTCCTCCTCCCTCCTCCTCCCTCCTCCTCCTTCTCCTACCTCCTCCTCCTCTCTCCTCTCTCCTCCTCCTAATCCCTCCTCCTCCCTCCTATTCCTCCCTACTCCACCTCCTCCTTCCTCCTCCCTCCTCTTCCCTCCTGCTCCTCTCTCCGCCTATCTCTTCCTCAATCCTCCTCCTCCCTCCTCCACCTCCCTCTTCCTCCTCTCAGCTCCTACTCCTCCTTTTTCTTCTTCTGCTGCTGCTGCTGCCACCGCTCCATTTACCCAAGTTAATTGTTGGGGAAGATGTAAAGATCTTTCAAGTTTTCTTTCTAATGCTTTTTTTTAAGTTGGTCTTCGTTTATCTAAGGTTGTTCTAACTGCAATCAATAAATGATTAGACAGACAGGCAGACAGACAGACAGACAGACAGACAGACAGACAGATAGACAGACAGACAGACAGACAGACAGACAGACAGACAGACAGACAGTCGGGAACGGGAACGGGAGCTTATATGACTACTTATATGAATTAAATGAGATGCTCCACACCAGGAGCTGGGCGATGCCGGGCCGGGTCAGACAGACAGACAGACAGACAGACAGACAGACAGACAGACAGACAGACAGACAGGCAGACAGACAGACAGACAGACAGATAGTCGGTAACGGGAATGAGAACTTATATGAAGTAAATGAGATGCTCCCCACCAGGGACTGGGCGAAGCCGGGCCGTGTCAGCTAGTATACATACATATATATATATATATATATATATATATATATATATATATATATATATATATATATATATATATATATATATATATATATATATATATATATATATATATATATATATATATATATATATATATATATATATATATATATACAGCTTTTTCTGTCTGATCACACAATGTCTGCTCACTAGAACGTTATAATTTTCAGGAATATAAATTCTCTTCAATAAATGGTAAAAGCCCACAATAAATTGTTAAGCCTTGCTTAATCCAGGATGAGATAGTGCCCGCTTTCTGATGAAGGCTTTATAGTCGCAATGCACATTATGTGATTTATGATTGTCTCCTTGTGAGGCTGACTAATGTTACTTTCCTTTTATACTAATTTAGTTAGGGGGAGTATCTGGAAGGAAAAGCAACGATAAAACGAACTGGCCACTTCATCTCATTATACGCAGGTCAGCATGGTCGATTGGGTAAAAACGCATGTTCTTAAACATCAGTTGTGCTGACGGCGAGATAAGAGGGTTAACCCCTACACCGGACAGCTGGACTAAAATGTTGACCTGTCATCCTTGACTTGGGGACGTAAACTACAAGTACCTCTGAAGTCAGAGTTTGCTCGCCTGATGGCGAGGGACACTGTTAATAGGGAAAGCTAATCCACACGCAAAATTCAGTCCATCACTACTATAATGTGTGTATGGACTACGCCTGAGGTCAAAGCGAGCGAGCGCAAAACAAAATAAAAAATCTGATTATACCTTTGACTAGAGTGTATCAAGGTCTAACATTTCCACACTCCATCTACAGTATCTATAGGTTGTACTTTTAATGACTGTGCAGGGTTTGCAAATATTGCCGGTCAAAGTTTTGTATTCACCCTCTGTAAAGTTCATGCAACATAATAGGTAAATACAAAACTTGGACCAGCAATATTTTCAACCACTGCACAGTCATTAAATATACGTCCTGTACATCTGACAGACACGATTCTTACCAGAGATTAGAACATATATCCAATGATTCAAGAATCCAAAATTATAACCGCCAGACCACCTATTCCTCTTTGTTGGATGAAAATAAATATTTTCCCGATGCAGAAAATGTCTTTGAAATTTTTAGTGTTAAACCTTCACATGTTCCAGGCCACGACGTTATGAGGTAAGATTGACGACAGACAATCCAAGAAACATCTTATAATTGTGGGGAAACCACTTTTCTTCACATCTGAATCGACCTCAACGCTGAACTGGTTGGGAATAAATCATGCCAGTGCTCAAAATTGAACAGAGGCCGCACTTTGGTAAGCAAACCCAATCAGCAATGTGCTCCAGCAGCGCGGCTCTCGTTGTTAAACAACATATGAAATAGATTGCAGTGTCCTTGTTTGTATGGCATTGTTATGTTATTTTAGACTAATTGCTCATTTTCACTAGTGTCTGGAAGTCAGCATGGGCGAATGGATAAAAGCACTAGCTTGTACACTCCCAGTGTGCTAATGATGAGGTAGCAGGTTCAACCCCTAAACAGGTCATTTGGACCAAAATGTTAACTTCTCGTTCTTGATGTTTTCGGTGTAAATTACAAATACCTCAGAAGTCGGTGTGGGTTCGCCTAACGGTAAGGATTACTGGTAATAAAGAATGTTAATCCACATGCAAAAAAGCAGTGCAGTTTACTATAAATCGTAGCACTTGTATGGACTACGCTTGAGTTCAAAGAGAGTGAATTGCATGATGTCTACAGGTCAGTACGAGAGGTAAGGGTCTCCCTGTTCTCTAGACCTTCCTGGAAACATGCTTTCCTCAATACGGTGACAGTATTCCCTAGGCACACTTGAGACCCCGACCCCAATACTAGATTTATAGCCATACAACAACTATTACCACAAACAGACACCCCTCTTCCCGGCATAAAGACATAGTTTAAGGTTGTGCATTGTTCAGACAGTGTTCATTCATTCAGTAGCATGTCCTTTGCAGAACCTCGCTCCCATAAAACCCTTCGGGAAATCTTTAAAAAAAAAAAAAAATTCGGGAAATCTTCTCGATCCCAAGTAGGATGTCCTGCGTCCGATAGACCCATCTGGAGATCATCCGCCACATCCTTCACCCATCTTCTCTTTGGTCTTCCACTTCCTCTCTTCCCAGGCATATACCCCTCCATTATTGTTCTCTCCAAACTTTCATGACGTTTCAAGTCACCAAAATATGTCAATTATCTTTGTTTTATCGTCTTTAATAGCCAACCTTCTTCAATATTCAGCACCTGAAGTATGGATGCATTGTTTTTCTTCTTTATCCAAGATATTCTTAGAACCCGTCCATAACATTTATGTGCAAAGACATGTATGCGCTGTTCAGCTTGTTTAGAAAGTGTCCAGGTATCACAGTCGTAGTATGTTGCAATGGGAAAGATGCACACTCTTGAACATCTAATTTTTGTAGTTCTGTCTGTCCCACGCAACCATTCATTCAGTTGTTTTAGTCTTTAAAGAGGAATAGATATTAGTCATTTAATTTTTTTTTTCATTGTGTCACTATTGTTGGTAATCATTACTAAACATTGACCAAGGATATTCGAATATTTCCACCAATGCTTATTTTTCCTCATTAACAAATATTTCTTTCTCGATAGTAGTTTTATCTGTATGCATTATCATTGTTTTTACTATGTTAAGTCTATATAGCACAATAATGAGACATACACCCAGGCAAGGAACAGACAGGATTTATAAAAGATGCATAACGGGACACGCTCACGCTCGCTCAATGAAGTGACCAGACCTTATTCAAAATATAAAAAAAAGAACTTTAATTTGCAGCTGTAGTCGAACGATTGAAAGAGAAGAGGTGAGAGTCCAGGAGAAGAACACATAGAATGTCACTGAAAATAATCTGTTATACTCCTGATTAATCAGTCTAGCTGTGGATAACATTAGTAGTATACAATGCGGGAATCAAGTCGCATTTTTGGGCGTTTATGCAGGCGGCAGCTCCATAAATGCATATATGTTTGTTATCCCGCCTCCTCCTTGACCTTGCAAAAGCGGACCTCAATTGACCTTCAAATCTCCCTCATTCTGGTACTTCCGAGGGTGAAACGGCACTAACCGGTGCGAACAGGACAGGTGCGGTGTGCTAGCCTCTCGGTGCAGAGATCAAAGTCAATCTGACAGCTCACTGGAAAATATCTTGGCTATCATTCGGGTAAACTTAGTAGTTCAAAACTGGACTTACGGATAATTACCCTGGCTCAGAAAGATAATCCTGTGACTAGACAACCAGTAGCTGTCCATGACCGTCACAGATATATCACTCATAAGGTGTCCATAGTGAATGATACATTGACCATTTTACAAAGATGGAAATACGGTTGGCAAATACTATTTAGGTGTACATTAACATAATTAATACACCTCAATTGTTTTATTTCTAGTAGGCTTAACATTAAAAGCCAGCCTCAAAGTTATATATTCAATTTAAATAACACAATTAGTGAATTGTGTGAGATAAACAATATAATATAAAATTATTATAACAACGGGAGTTATTTCACTTGCCCCGAATAAGTGATCTCCCCTTGCTAGCTTGCTTTTACCTGCATATCTCGCGTAATCGAGCCGAATGGTCATACGGCGATGTCGCGATAAGTAAACTGGGCGAGCTCACTCTCGCTCGCTGGTTATGCTTGCCGCGTGTCGATATACTTACTACCCGCGCACCTCAGTGAGAGTGTGGAGCTGTCACGTGTTTTCGGACTGTAAATTTTTCTTGTTTTCTTCGTAATCATTAATAACGTAACACGCTTTAGAATTAACTTTCGATAGTGAAATTTGGAATATAGCGGTTTTAAATCGTGCTGACTTGATTGAGCACATTACCGAAGGTGTAAACACATTTTCTGAGGCACTTTACTTGGATCCCAATTATGTAAATATGGGGAAAAGTTGTGTAAAAATTTCAAATATTTCAAGAAGTCACAGAACATTCAGAAAGGTAAAGTTTAAGAAGTAATAAGTTTAAAAACTTTAAAAAGTAAAAATTTTTAAAAAGTTTTAAACTATTTTCAAAAATGTCATAAAGTCATAAAACAGACAGTTGAAGTTTATGAAGTAATACGTTTAAAACGTTAAAAATTTAAGATTTTAAAAATTGTTAAAAAATTAAAAATTTTTTGAAAAGTTTAAAAGGTCGCAAAATATTCAGATAGTTAAAGTTAAAGAAGCAATACATTTAAAAACTTTACAAATTTAAGATTAAATTTTTTTTTTGAAGTGTAAACATTTTTAAACATTTCAAAATGTACAAAAAGTCATTAAACATTCAGAAAGTTAAAGGTAAAAAAGTAATAAGTTTAAAAACTTTAAATATTTAAGAGTTTAAAACATTTTAAGCAATTTTAAATACATAAAAAATTTCCAAGAGTTTCAGAAAGTATTGTCCTTAGTACTGGCAATGTCCCAGACAGGAGATCATCGAGCACAGATTTTGCCTCTTTCAATAGCACCTAATGGTACAGCCGAGGCACATGCTCACTGGCTGCGAGTGGTCAAAGATTTCGATGCTTCCGATCACACGTAGTAATGTCTACAACCAGACCACGTGCTCACTGGCTAAAGACGGTTAAAGATTGTGGTGCATCCGTTGACATGCATAACGATGCAGGTGGAACACGTGCTCATTGGCTAAAGCCAGTCAAAGATGGCGATGCATCCGATCACATGTCTAAGTGGTACAACCAGATCACATGCTCACTGACTAATCCGATCAAAGATGGCACTGCATCGGATCCCACTTGGGTAATGGTCACATCTGATCAAAGGTGGCGATGCTTCCTGTCACATGCATAAGATCACAACTAGACCACGTGGGTAATAGTTACAACCCACCAAAGATGGCGTTGCATCCGGTCACATGTGTAATGGTACATCTGAGACACGCGGTAATAGGGGTACTACAGAAAAAGTGGTGTCCTATCGGTTGTCGAGCCAGTGAACCAAACCCATGATCACCATGTATGGGAGTGATTTCACTACATACATGTAGTTATTTTTCTACAGCCATTTTTGGCTAACTTGTTACCTTACCCTCGTATGTTGTTTATTGTGCGGAATGCCACATCTATCAAATTTGCATGAAGTCGAACGGTTCATTGCCCTAGACTTGATAACACTAGGATAAAGAATAAATATTGACAAAATATCACGGGATAAACCGTGAAAAGGTTGCTGAACAGGATTGAGAAATAACGCAACCTCCGGTTAGGAATCTGTGGTAAGAGTGGGATCAAAGAGACGCCGGCTTACTCAAGGTCATTAACAGGATAAGAGGATGTTGATCATATTTATTTCGATACACTAGAGTAATGTTCGTGTCAGTAGACACAGGGTTGGACTGACTTGAAGTTGCCTCGAGACATTATCTTTATTTTTGTTAAAGCATTGTACCGTAAATATAGTTATAAAGCATGACGAAACTACATTGCAACTACTGCAACTCACGAGGACAAAATCACAATAACATGAGATGTAGCAAACGAATGTGTCGACCAGTGTTTATCAACGAATAACAAACATGAATACTTAAATTTAGAAAATGAAATATACCAGTTACAAACAGTAATCCACATGTTACAACGAATTATAAGTTACAGCTTCAGATGGGATAATAGACAGAGAAATCATTGTAGATTTGCAAGCAATGGCAAACGAGGTCATGTGACAACTAACTCTATTTATGACGCATAGAGAAATATCAATATCAACAAAAACAAATCGTATAAGAAATATATTTTGGCTGACGTCAACCAATGTCAAATATGGACGTTTACTGCAACTCACGAGGACAAAATCACAATAACAAGAGATGCCTTAAAGGTAACTGTGCAAGATAGAATTTGAAGTAAGGAAATAAGAAAGATTAGGTCTGACATCAGTTATTTCATTCATTAGAGAATAACCGATTAAATATTTTGGCATTTCACAAGAATGCCCTGGTACCATCTTCCACAAAGAGCCACACTGAAGACATTTAACGGATACAGATCAAGGGGAAGACCATGTGAACGATAGAGTGATTGTATCAAGAACAATCTTAGACAAATGAAGACCGACTTACAAAGCGCAACGGAAACAGCGCATAAAGGATTGTAACAAATCCCCCAATACTTCACTGACACAAATTAGTACATTCTTTCCAAAATTTAATACAAATTGCGTATTTCATACGATTCTCTTCATTTTCTGAAACACGAATTTGTCTAAGGATATTCTGTTCATAATAAATCTCAACATCTTCCGTCTACTGTTACGATTTGATTTTATTGACTTGGATAAGCACTTGGGTAAGCACCATCTTATTATATTTTGTTGTTGTTTTCTTCTATATATATGTTATGCTTTGTCTATGTAAAAAGAACGCGATTTAACACTCTATATTACTACAGTGTGTAAAGTTGTGCAGATAATTTGCGCTTTCAGTTACCAATACTGTATCATCTGCACAACGCAGATTGTTTATTTGTTAAACTCCGAACTCGTATCCCTAGCATGTTTATGTTATATCTCGATATTTCGCTCTAGAGAGAGCGAGCAAGGGAGAGAGAGAGAGAGAGAGAGAGAGAGAGAGAGAGAGAGAGAGAGAGAGAGAGAGAGAGAGAGAGAGAGAGAGAGAGAGAGAGAGAGAGAAAACATTCGCTGACGACCACCCGTTTCCTTACTCCTCGCTTTATGTGTTCATAATTGCCACCCCCATCCCTAACCATTTTAATTTCTGCTATGTGTTTCCTATTTGGAAACGAAGGAGTTATGAACACAGTTCGTAATCCAACACACTGCATTCGAAACACAGCTGTTGGCGACTTGACGGCAGACCGCCTTGCGTTGGGTGTTTTATAAAATGGTATGGGTGCCGGCTGTTCAGACAACAATGGCAGCCTAATTAACGTAAACTTGCCAGATCACACACAGCAAAACAATGCTGGGGTTTACTGGCGATGTCCTGTAAAGACGACAATATACAATATTCTTAACTATTTGTTTTCCAACAATTATGTCCTATTATTCTGGGATCTAAGTCAATGCAGCTTTCCGCTGGATAGAGAATACAATACACACATACACACATCGTGATTGTAACTGACTCAGAAAGCATGCCGAGGAAGGTGAGGACAGGCCAGCTTCGCGCAGAGTGGCTTGCTTCGCTTCGGTGGTCATGGGTGGCAAGCATCGTCTGGATCTATTTTCCAGGGCATGCCGGTGTGCTGGGGAATGAACAGGCGGACAGATTGGCTGGCTCTGCAAAACTTGGTGGAGTATTGATGCATGACAAGGAAGACGTGGTTGCGGCCTTGTGGGAGCACGTGTACACCTCGGAGGAGCAAATGGATCACCATGGTCTGGCAAGAATGAGACAAGGGACAAGAATGTGACGAGGGGATTTGGCCGACGCTCGACGCTCAGAGGAAAGGCGAGACGGACATATAATCAGATTGCTACTGTACTATTGGTGTTGGAACGCTTCGCTGGCTGCTGAGGATGCGGATGGAGCGCTTATGGGAATGCCCCAATTTCTGTGATGTCGGTTCCTAAATCAATCAATCAATCAATTATGGGATCTATTCTCCAATTTGTCGATAATTTCAAAGACACTTTGGGCAAAAGTTGTGGAGACTGTGATGAAGTCAATAAAACAATTGAGCTACGTGAAAATAACCGGCTTCTGACTCAAGGAAGTGAGGGGATTCTCCGTGCCTTACAAGGGTCTAAAAGTGTGTTTTTGCATTTAGCGAATAGAAGAAAAAGAAAAAAAAAGAGTGGAAAAAACATAGCTGCAGCAAAGTGGAGAAAGCGCAATAGAAAGACAAATGGACAGAAAGAAAGAAAGAAAGAAAGAAAGAAAGAAAGAAAGAAAGAAAGAAAGAAAGGGGGAAAAAACAAGGAAAGAAGGAATAAAGGAAGAAAACATGGAGAAGTGTAGGCGGAAGTAGAAACATATTTTTTTTGTTTTTATGAGAAGAGGAAAAAGGAGACGACAACGAGGACTGGAAAGAAGATAACCAAATAAAATGGCAATATGACATAAATATAATGACGATAAACACGAACAAAAAAATAATAAGAACAACAATAATAAACACTAACAATGGAAAGAGGAATATATTTATCGAATTCATTAACTGATGCTTGCGCAGACTAGAAGGACTACCAAGGCATGGCAGAATCAGTGCTTAGCAAGAGAACTATTCAGACATATTGAATTGAATTGAATAGAACTTTATTTTAAAAGGGTTACAAATTGGGCACGTAGGCCCGTCTTACATACGGCCCTTCCAATCACTCATCTTTTGTTCATCAACAGTGCATGATACATTCATGTAGGAAAAAAAGACATTGTCAAATTAATGGTGTAAGCATAAACAATGCATATTATCATGTTATGTGGCACATACACCCTCCAACACAAACATCTCGCACCAACCAACACACATCATCCCTCACCCACTCACATATAACCCACACATACCCCCACCACCACCCACCACCATTAGCCACAGACTACACATCACTCCACCCAATCACACATCCCCTCACGACCCCAGACATCTCACACCCATCCACACAAACATCACTCACACACATTCCCACCCACACACAACTCCCCACTCACACATACCCCAACCCACACAAACTCGCACAAACACACACATATGCTCCACCCACACACACACCCTCAACCACACACACATATCCCTCCCACACACACATCCAGCACCAACCCACACACACATCCCTCACCCACCCACACATCATCCACCCATACCCACACATCTTCCCATCCACACACATCCCAACACACACATTTTCCCACCCACCCACACGTTTCACATCCACCCACATACCCCACCAAACACACATTATCGCCACCTACACACATCCGCACCCACACACATCTCCCACGCATACACACATCCTCACTCACCCCACACACGCCCCAACACACCCACCCACACACATATCCCCCACCTACCAACACCCACACTTCCCCCACCCGCTAACACCCACACATACCACTACCCACCAACACCCACACAAACACACCAACCCATAACCGGGTTTTCCGGTTTTAGGTCAAGATGGCGAGACATGTTTCTTTCTAGCTCGGCTTAGAACGGTTGATCGGCGGTCCGACAAACCACCATCGTAAAACTTCCCGTTGTTTCAGAACCAGATTTCTGGCTCTAAATGTTATGTTGCTTCGCTGAAATTTGTTGATTAGAGAAGGCTCATTCAACGGCCAAGTAAATATCCAAGATCTACAACAGGTAGCAGCGAACCGCCAGGCATGGAGAGACAGGACTTCTGCCCTATGCGCCGCCTTAGGCTCAAGAGGAAAGACTAACTAACTAACTAACTAAACACATCCCCCTCCCACACCTCCCTCACCCACTCAAATATTCCCACCCATATATTCCCCATCCACACACGTCCCCATCCATACACACAACCCTCCACCCACCCATATACCTCCCCATCCCACCCACTCACACATGCCCCACCACAAACACACAATCCCCACCCGCACTAGAATAAAAAAGCAAGGAAAAGACGCTAGCGCTGGATAGGCCAAATACTGAAAGAAAAATAAACCCAGAAAAAAAAAAAAAAAAACAAGATAATACCACAACTAGAAAGTCTTTTCCCTGGAATCAACGGAGCAAATGAACTAAAGGAAGACATAAAACATCCGGAGAAAAGAATGCATCATCATCAAGTGCCATGCCAACTGGCGTAGGCGTTCATGACTCTCCACAGATCTCAGTCCTTGGTTTTCTGGATCATATCTGCTGATGATTATCTCCCTGCCATCGTCCTCAATCCATCCAGCATAATTTCTCTTGGTCTGCCTCTGCCTCTCTTTCCCTCGATCTTTCCAGTTGTCATGATGTTCTCCGACGCTTCTTGGATGCATTATATGACCAAAGAAAACTGTTTGTTTCTTTCTTATTGTTGTATGTAATGTTCTAGTTACATTAGTCTAGACAAGAATTAGAGACAGATAAATAATACTGAGAGGACAGTGGCGGGAGCTGCAGGAGATATGAAAAGATGTTGGTTTGGTGTAAGTTGTTTGATGGCCCTGGCTCCAAGAGTGGATAAATAGAAGAAAAAGTAAAATAGATCATTCGATGTCTCAAGTCAAAAACAAGGTTAGTCGACCTTCGTGTCCCTTATCCAACAAATAAAATCCGTGAGCAGACCCCGCTCGGTGTCTTGCAGCTGTGCCCACGATATAAAAGATATAAATAAGCTAGTAACTGGTAACACTTGGCGGAACATAAAGTATCCATTAGTGAATCATCAAGCAGACTGCAACAACGACATCGTTAAGCATGTACCAGTTTTACTATGTGGTAAGGAAAAGATAAGTATATGCTTATAATATGAAGACTAAATTATATACTAATTATATAGAGGGTGTATTTTTAATGACTGTGCAGTATTTCAAAATATTGCCGGTCCACGTTTTGTATTTACCTATTATGTTGCATGAGGGCGAATAGAACACTAGCACCGGCAATATTTTCAAACATTTCACAGTCATTAAAAATACACCCTATACTATACACTAGGTATGCTACATAGCATATACTTAATTTAATTATTTTTTAAAGTATTATAATGACTGATATTGTCGAAGTGATTTCGATTAAAGTGAGATGGAAAGTTAAAGTCGTTGTAGTGCGTAGAAAAGCACAGGCAGTGCCTCATCCTGGTCACCAGTTGGCTCATTGTTGGTTTACCAGAACTCCATGAGTGATGTCTGCACAGATCAAGCGTCACACGTACATGGTACATGGTCTGGACCGACTTGGCACGTGATCTGGGAGTTAGTGGATCCCCTAGAGGTGCAGTGACCAGAAATTCTCGAACAGACCAAATCTACCACTCATCAATTCACTAGCATATCTTGAGTACATGATTTCAATAAAATGTGTTCTAAAAAGTAACGATGAAGCATAATAATAATAATAATAATAATAATAATAATAATAATAATAATAATAATAATAATAATAGTAATAATAATAATAATAATAATAATAACAATAACAATAATACTAATAATAATAATAATAATAAAACGAATAATTATGATGATGATGATACTGATGATGATGATGAGGAAGAGGAGGAGGAGGAGGAGAGGAGCAGCAGCAGCAGCAGTAGCAGCAGCAGCAGCAGCAGCAGAAGAAGAAGAAGAAGAAGAAGAAGAAGAAGAAGAAGAAGAAGAAGAAGAAGAAGAAGAAGAAGAAGAAGAAGAGGGGGAGGAGGAGGAGGAAAAGAAGAAGAAGAAGAAGAAGAAGAAGAAGAAGAAGAAGAAGAAGAAGAAGAAGAAGAAGAAGAAGAAGAAGAAGAAGAAGAAGAAGAAGAAGAAGAAGAAGAAGAAGAAGAGGGGGAGGAGGAGGAGGAAAAGAAGAAGAAGAAGAAGAAGAAGAAGAAGAAGAAGAAGAAGAAGAAGAAGAAGAAGAAGAAGAAGAAGAAGAAGAAGAAGAAGAAGAAGAGGGGGAGGAGGAGGAGGAAAAGAAGAAGATGAAGAAGAAGAAGAAGAAGAAGAAGAAGAAGAAGAAGAAGAAGAAGAAGAAGAAGAAGAAGAAGAAGAAGAAGAAGAAGAAGAAGAAGAAGAAGAAGAAGAAGCAGGGGAGGGGAGGAGGAAAAGAAGAAGAACAAGAAATGAATTTTCCAAATATAGAAATCCAATGGGACTACCATTGCTTTATCCACATACTCTTCAGTTTATAGGCGACACTAAGCACAAGGGTTTAATGTCGCGTATTCATTATTGTTATTCAATTATTACTTTCCATTTACTAAAGTATTTTGTCTTCACTACAGGTCTTATTGCTGACAGGAGCTATACTGTCGCAGGTACATTGTTGTTACTGTTACTGAGTTATACATGTAGCTAATCGAGTATATTGCGTGGCGAAGGGGTTAAGGCGCAGTTCGTAATCCCGCATACCGCGTTAGGTACACAGCTGCGGGCGATTTAGCAGTAGACTTCCTTGCGTTGGGTTTTACGAAATGGTATGGGTGTAGGTCATTCAGAAAGCAATGGCAAACTACTGAACGTAAACTTGCCATGAGATCACAACAGTAAAATATGCTAGCTTTAACTGTGACGTCCGTTATAGGATACGCAACTATCATATAATCAAGTATGTGAATATGTGCTTGACAAAATGATTCAGACGCGTTCCTCCCTTTCTGAAAGTTGTGAGTTAGATTCCAGGCTCCGTCACTGAGCGCAATGTTCTCGAAAAATCTTGTGGGTCATTGCTGAAACTACGGCGATATGTCTCACTTTTGGCACCCCGGCCTTTCTCTGCCCCGCCCCCCCCCCCCGCCCCCCCCCCCCGCCCCCTCCCACCCCCCCCCCCCTTTTTTTTTTGCGGAAAGACCGTGCTGTATGGACTAAAACCATTTGGAATAAAGTCGACCCTCCCGCATTTAAACCTCTCGTTTATATCTGTTAGCTAAACTTCTTCTTATGGTCGGCGCTGTACGGAACAAACTTTGTTGTTGTTGTCTTCTATTTAGCCGTTAAGCGTTCTGGGAGGGGTTTTTGAAGTTTAAGCGCCTGTGACTGGAGCCTTTCCTCCAATTTCCTCCATGATTGATGAGCATAAGTTTTCCAGGATCAAGTAAATTCCCTACCTGTCCTAGGTTCCTTACCTACTTAAACCTGTTACCCCTACCACGTTTTATCTTTCGTGTACCTTTTGTGTGTGCGTGTGTGCCTTCGCTCTCTTTTAACTCAAGCGTACTCACGCGCATCCTACTACTTTTTAATGGAATGGGCTGAATTTTGTCTGTGGATTGGCTTCCCCTATCACCAGTGTCCCTCGCTATCAGGCGAACCCACTTCGTCTTCTGCGGTAATGTAATTTTCGTCCCTAAGTTAAAGATGAGAAGTCAACATTTTTGTCCATATGACCGATGTAGGGGTTGAACCCGCTATCTCGGCATTATCACACCGGAAGATTAACAGCAAGCGCTCTTATTCATTCGGCCTTGCTGACCTCCGTGCGCCATGTGCTGGACGGCCCGAAGTCCAGCGGGCACATGCCTCGCATATCCTTTACAGGACATCGCTGTCAACATCAGCATCTTTCAGCTGATTGTTGATTTCTTTGCAAGATTACGAGTAGTATGCCATTGCTATCTCAGCGACCGGCTCACATACCCCGTAAGTTACAGACGCGGAGAGAATCGCTACCAATTCTCACGCACGTCACGTTCCTCACGAGAGTATACGGGATTACGGAGAAAGTCGTGTAAATCCTAAACCAGGGAGACCGGCTTAGCGGCTATTAGCATAGTCAAATACAGGCAAAGGATGATACAAGAAGACCATAAGGGCGAGTCAGCAGTTTGCGAGTTGACCTCATTAGATCTCGCGGCCTTGAACAGGAACCTCCGCATGGACTGTTAAAAGCTGAATATCATGCATAGGTACCTCCTGATCTTCTCTCTTCAGTGGGGAGCCAAATGCACGAACAATTGCAAACTTTACGCTTTATTTAGTCGTTCTGTTGTGTCCGGTCTGAGGTATTACTGAGCTACCGTGTGACAGTAGTACTGTTAACATCCGAATGTTGGACGGTGCCCACCAAACCAGATACTCCACAATTGTGCCAATGGCTTCGGGCAGAGAGCGCAACTGGGAGGGTACAAGCCTTATCCTAGTGCGAGTAAATGCACCCTAAAGACTAAATGTCGTGGCAGGGCAGACCAGGTCCTCAGCCTTGGTTAGCAACTGGTCTAGGATCGAATCTCCGACAGTTAGAGCATTGCTTTGATAATCTGGCAAATTCTGCAGATTGTCTCGTTCCAGATGAATTGGTGTTACCTTTCCTCTGGAGTAAAATAGACAGGCCAAGAGAGGGATCATACTGCATGGGCAACATATGGTGGCTACAGTTCAGCCCTGGCTTTGTGCTATGGAAAGGTATAACTCTATTCCTGGTTTTAACCGGTTTCTGAAGCATTTTAAATATCTAGGATCATAGGTAAAAACTGAATAATCCCCTGATCAGGAAATCAACATCAGGATGGATAAGGCAGCAACAACAATGAACATGTTAGCAAAAACAAAAAGAGTCTGGGAGTACTGGAAGCTTACTGCCAAAATAAAGGTCCTTGTCTATCAAGCCTGTGGCCTTAGTACTCTTCTTTATGGCAGTGAAGCCTAGTAACTTACTCACATTAAGAGAAACATTTAAATAACTTTCATATGTTTTGTCTGCGAAGAATACTTGGTAGTAAGTGGCAAGACACAATCACAAATACTGAAGTATTGGAAAGATCAGGTTGTGTGACGGTTTATTCCATGCTCAGTCTTCGTAGACTCGGATAGGACATCTTCAGAGGATGGATGACGGTCGAATGCCAAAGGACGTCTTTTTGGTGAATTACAGATGGGTAATAGATCTCGGTGTCGCCCTCTACTGCAATGCAAAGATGTGTGTAAGCGGGACATAACTGATACATGCATTAATATTGCATCTTGGGAGCAAGTCGCCGCTGAACGTGTTGCATGGAGGGCAAACATCAGAAATGGGGTAAAGGCAAAGGAGAACAATTATTGTAGATAGGTCAGCACACTGAGCGTGTGAGACGTCAGATAGTGCGTGATGATGGAAATGACAATGTGTTTACATGCATCGGAGTGAGTTTTCCTGATGGTGAGGTTCACTGGTAAAAGAGAAAGATAATCCACACGCAAAATTCAACCCAGTGTTACTAGACGTAGTGTGTCTGAACTCCGCTTGAGTTCAAAGCGAGCGAGCGCCCGGAAAAAAAAAAATTAAAAAAAAACTTATTGTTGTTTGCATGTAAGAATTATTGTCACATTTTAAACTTTTGGTTATCAATTGTATATATTATAGTGTTATGAATATGTTGTACTTATAAAAATCGAGTGCATTTGTTAGTTTTTTATCTGCCTTTTTCTTTATAATTTTTACCCTGCGTTTGTATGCAGCACAAATGCTGGTTGGGGCATATAGAAAGAATGGAAGATAATAGGGAAACAAAACTCGCTTACACTCAGGAAATAAATGACCGTAGACCCCGAGGTAGACCAAGAAGACGGTGGAGAGATAATACATATACAGACCTACAGGCACTTGGAATCAACGACTGGCAAGAAAAGGTCAATCAGAGAGACGAATGGAGACGGATTGTATCTGCAGCAAAGAACCTCAATGGCTCGGAACGCTGAAGAAGAAGAAGAAGAAGAAGAAGAAGAAGAAGAAGTTTGTATGCTACTACGTTAAACATCCAGGCCGATTGAATAACAATACCAATACAGAAATAGTTATCATGATAATAACAAAGTAATAATAATAATAATAATAATAATAATAATAATGACAGCAACAACAATAATCATCAACATTATGTTCCACTTTTGCCGTCAAGCATAAAGGAAAGGAATAGTTGTCGCTTCATCTCCCGATGGGTGGCACTGGATAGTGTTATTCCTTGTGATTGTATAATGTCTTTACTGTCGTCAATCCACTTTCTTCTCGGGCGTCTTCATGCTCTCTTACTAGATCTTCTTTGATGTAGGGCCAATGCTGGTAGTTGATGGTGGTGCATTCTAACGAGATGGTCGAAACCATTTGATCGTCTGACTTTCAAGTATATGTAGCACAGCGGTGTTGATCCCACTGTCTGTCTGATAATATCATTGCTTACGTGGTCTCGGATAGTTAAGTTGGCAGCTCTCCTCAGGCATCTCATCTCACAGGTGTTCGATTTTGTCCAAGCTTGACATTGGTAGCATAGGGTTGGTGTGAAAATGCCATTTATTATCTGTCGTTGTGCTGACATACGTATATTATATATTTAAGTATGGGTGATAGTGTATTTATAAGAGCACTTTTTGACATCAATTATTATTATCATCGATCGCATAGTCATATGCATTATGATAACATATATTAATAACGCATTTATTATAACATCCACAGGCACATGCAGCAATGTAAGTAATAATTCATGGCGTTAAAATACCCGATATCTATGTTGTCATTTGTCTTTATCACCCATGCCTATTCTCGTGTCTTTATCATTAGACTGTGTCTGTTTGTAGTTATCACCATTCTTTGTACGAATATGTATTAATTACCTAATGCTGCTCTAATTTGTCTTTATCACACTTTTCTGTATTAATTAATTAATAAATTGATATTCTTGTTCTATAAACGCGGGTCTTTTAAACACATCTCTATACTCATTTGTCTTTATTATATCTAGCTGTATCGTTGTCCCCCCTCTCAGGTAGCAGCCGTGGCTGAGAGGTTACGGTGTCCGCCTCTTGTTTATAAACTTCTGGATTCGTTTCCAGTACTATTGAAGTCTAATAATATAATACGTCCGCTTTATCATGCCCAGTACTATTGACGTCTAATGATATAATACGCCCGCTTTATCGTTTCCAGTCTTAGTTAGTTAGTTAGTTAGTCGCAGTTCCAACTTCACAGCAACGGGTCGTCTCCATTATGCTCCGTTCCTGTGCCAGTGAATATCATACAAAACGCTCCCCACTGCCCAATGTGAAAAGTGGAGTCTCGACAAACAACAGCCCGCACAAATACACTGTGCATAATACCGCCACCAGAATGTCAACACACCAGTCCTCCACGAAACACCCAGTTCATCTCTGATGGAATCGGCTGTCATTTTCCTATCTGAATGTTTCCTAGATGTTCACCCACACAGTCCACGAAAATACAGTTCATCGCTGAGGGCAGTGGCAGTCAACCAGAAGCCCAGCAGCCACGCATTTCTGCAGAAGGCAAAAACCGGTCAACTCTGGGACATAGCCACCTGCCATCACTCCGAATATGCAGTCACGTTCCAAAATACCTCAGGCAGATTCAAAAGCATTGCACACGAAACTCACAGCTCACAGTGTCGCGCCACGCACTCACTCAGTAGCAGGGCGACGGAACCATCAAGCCTCCTTAGTCGCCTCTTACGACATGCGTGGTAGGCTACAGTGTTGCTATTCTTTGCTTCCCTCATGGGCCCCGGCAACACACGGGAGCGTTTCCAGTCTTATTGACATCTAATGATATAATAGGTCCACTTTACCGATGCCTGCACTATTGACATCTAATGATATAATACGTCCGCTTTATCGTTTGGATAGTGAGAGCGGGTACCTAGCCTTCTAGAAAAACACTGGAGTGTGTAAGCTGTACCTGTTAAAAATCCTGCGACAATTGAAAATGGCAAAGAGTAGGCTATAAGGCAGCTGCCTTTACAAAGTTGTTTAAAAGAAAGACCTACCCACTGCTAGAAAGAGTTCGTTACCTGGGATAGAATCTGTCGAGAGAAAGTAAACCCATACACAAATGCATGACGGAGTCGGACACACAGACATTTGAAGTGCATACCTAGGTATGACACATTGACCTTTGAAGTGCATACCTAGGTATGATACACTGAACTTTGAGGTGCACACCTAGGTATGACACACTGACCTCTGAAGTGCACACCTAGGTATGACACACTGACCTCTGAAGAGCACACCTAGGTATGACACACTGACCTTTGAAGTGCACACCTAGGTATGACACACTGACCTTTGAGGTGCACACCTAGGTATGACATGACACACTGATATTTGAGGTGCACACATAGGTATGACACACTGACCTTTGAAGTGCACACCTAGGCATGACACACTGACCTTTGAGGTACACACCTAGGTATGACACACTGACCTTTGTGGTGCACACATATGTATGACACACTAACCTTTGAGAGGTGCACACCTAGGTATGAAGTACTCACTTTGAAAAGGTAGTTTGTCTCTGTGTCATACTTCTCAATGCGAATGATTTTGTTTTCATACCTTGATACGTTTTAATAATCCAGTAGCAGGAACCTTTGTAGGTATGTGAAGTGCTAGCACCATCGCCTTTTGCCTGAATGCACGAATGAACGGGTGACGAGTCTCTCCCTCCACTATCGAACGCTGAGAGCTGACATCGAATCCTTGTTCAGCCTCACTCATGTTATTGTCAGGATAACATCCTAACCGCTACATTAAAGCTCGCGCTGCTTGATGGTCGGCATGTCAAATAATATTGTACCTACACTTTTGCTCTTTAAAAAACAGCTTGGTAGAACAGGAGGCTTACTTCCAAGCAAAAGTCACTGTAGAAGCTTCCTCGTCTGTATATGTTGTAGTTTGTGTATTTGTTTCCCTGGTGAAGGATAATCGCCGCAACGTCCTATAATTGTGTCCTGTAAAGCTGCAAAACTTAGTGTTATTTTATCATGTTTACATTTACACAGCTTTACTGCACTTCCACTAATTTGATGTAAATATCAAACACGTTTGACACATATCTGTTTGACACAAACAGACAGACACACACAGACAGACACAGACAGACAGACACACACACAGACACACACAGACACACACACAGACAGACACACACAGACACACACACAGACACACACAGACAGACACACACACAGACAGACAGACAGACACACAGACACACACACAGACACACACACAGACAGACACACACAGACACACACACAGACACACACAGACAGACATGCACAGAGACACACACAGCCAGACACACACAGACAGACAGTCAGACACACAGATAGACACACAGACAGACACACAAACAAACACACAGATAGACACACAGACAGAAACACAGACAGACACACAGACAGACAAACACACACACACAGGCACACAGACAGACACAGACTAACAGAAAAACACACGACAGACACAGACACACAGACAGATTCAGACACACAGACAGACACAGACAGACACACAGACAGACACAGACACAGAGACAGACACAGACACAGG